>LOEQ01000919.1:259306-295401 GCA_001685075.1 Bramus lutescens | reverse complement strand
GGGGGAATGGGAGGGAAATGGGAGGAGGGGAGGAGGTGGAAAATTTTAATAAAATAAATAAATAAAAGAATGAGGAAGCTGTTGGTACACTGACAAGGGAAGATAAGACAAAGAATAAGGAAAAGAAAAAGAAATATATATACTCATATTAATTAAGAAAAAAAAACACAGAAGTTCTCATGGCTACAGCAGGAGGAACTCAGCACCAGGGGCTGAATGTTTTCAGGAATTGCTGAACAGGGGAAGATCTGATACTCCTTTTCCCACGCTGATGTGTAGAGACCAGGAACAAGCCCTGAAAAAAGAATGATACATTCTCCACGTAGCCTCCTCCTGAGTCTAATAACTGCAAAAACATATTCCTGGGTCCTACAGAAGAAAACCTCCTAAATATGCAGCATCCCTAATAAACATGAAGGGGGCTATCTCTTACAGACCGCCCCCTAAAAAGCTGAGGAACTTTATGATTCTAACCATGTGAAAATCTTGCTGAAAATTTTTCAAACCAAATTAAATAATTAATTAAATTGTGCTGCTTGAAGCCTTTAGATTTGTAACTTTACAACTGCTTTATGCAGTTTTACTTTTACAATCTATGCTTTATGCCCCTATAGCCTCCTGTTTACCTAACCTAACTAGGTCAAAGGACTGTAGCTTGATTATTTTTACTTGACAGCTAATATCCACTTATAATTTGACTTTATGGTTTACCTTACTTGCGTTGATTTTTTTTCTAGCTGCATACATTTGCCTACAAATTTCATGATTTTTTTTAAACCACTGAGTATACTACATTGTGAAAATGTACCACGTTTTCTTTATCCAGTCTTCAGCTGAAGGACATCTGTGCTGTGTCCAGTTTCTGGCCATCCCTGGGAAGAGGAAATAAACTAAGTTCTGTGGGTGGACAGAGGGCAGATGGGGACAGGAGCAGAACGGCTCAAGTTGGGAGAAGAGGGATCGAGAGAGTGAGTGTTGGGAGAGACTGCTGGAACTGGCGAACATTTGCTGGTGGTGTGGATACCTAGAAAGTGGGAAAGTCCTGGAATCTATGAGGGTGACCCTAATGAGACATCCAAGTAATAGAGAATATAAAGTCTGATTTGGACACGTTTGTAGTCAGGCAAGGCTTCCAGTGGTAGGACTGGGCTACATTTGATGGAGTTATTTGGTGAAAAATCCTGTTTACATCCCTAAATAGCCTTGCCTAATGTTAGGACACGATGAACATCCTCTGAAAATTGACCCATATAGTTGGGAAGCTGATTGTTCATTTCCCAGCCACCCAGACTCCTTAAATAATCACACAGAAACTATATTATCTAAATCACTGCTTAAGCATATTACTAGCTAGCTCTTACATCTAGAATTAATCCATCTCCATTACTTTAGATTTTTTCCATGAAGTTCGTGGCTTACCAGCAAGTTTTCAGCACAACTCCCTCCAGCACAGGCTCCATGGCTTCTCTCTGGCCTCACCTTCTTCTCCCAGCATTCAGTTTAGTTTTCTCCACCTAGCTCTACTCTATCCTATCACAGGTCAAGGCATATTCTTTATTCATTAACCAATCATATTCACAACATACAGAGGGCAATCCCACATCAGACCTGGGGGTGGGGACAGCTCACTGAACACAGAAAGGTCAAGGTGGTGTAGGCCTGAAGCCTTTGCTCCTATGTTCTAATCCCTTTGATGCAGGAAGGTAGCCTGTGGTTATGGAAAGAGAAGCCTGAATACCAACTCCGACACAAAACCCTTGACCTACATCCTGTCCTTCTTGCAAGATATATTAGGGCAATGTGAATGGCCACCAATGTTTCATTTAACTTGAGGACCTCTCCACAAAGAGGAACCCATGCCAAAACTGTCTAGGTGGCTAATAACCAGAGAGTGGGTAGTCCAGAGACCTAGAGTAGAACAAAAAAGGACTGTTCTAAAAATGAATGAATGAATGAAATAAAATAATGCCTAATGATGTTCTGTTATGCTTATAAATCAGAGCCCTCCCTGTCCAGTTGTCATCAGAGAGGCTTCCTTCAACAACAGATGGGAGTGGGTTTAGAAACCCAAAACCAGATATTAGGGAAAGAGAGTCTAAATTGGATGTCTCCATCAACCCCCTTGGCTACTAGAAAACACACAGAAAGGAGACTGTAGAAGTCAGAAGAAATTGAGGACATAGAAGAACACAGCCCATAGAATCAATTAATCAGGACTCACACAGACTTACAGAGACTGAAGCCACAAGGACAGGGCCTACATGGGTCTGCCTGCATCAGGTGCCCTGAGTATGTTATAGTTGCCAGCTTGGTGTTTTTGTGGGACTTCAAATAGTGGGAATGGGTGTGTCTTTCTCTTTTTCCTGTTCTTGAGACTCATTTCCTCCTTTTAGGATGTATTGTCTAACCTCAATATAAGAGTCATCACCTTGTCTTCTAGTACCTTGTTGTTCTGTCTGGCTGTGGTCTCTAGGAGGCCTGCTCATTTCTGAAGAAGAAATAGGGTTGTGTGTGTGTGTGTCTGAGGGACAGTGGTGGTGGGGGAAGGTAGGAAGAGTGGGGAGCATGAAACTGTGATTGGAATGTATTGTATCAGAGAAGAATCAATTTTCAATAAAAAAAACTATAACCACCTTGACTTTTAAAATCTTTGGTATTCATTTTCACTTCTGGGTCACATATGTTAAGCTTTTGGAAGTAATATTTTTAGCAAATTTGAGGACTCTATGAATATTCATGACCGTTTCAAAGTTGTCTTAAAGAAACCTCTGGGATTAGCAACTGACAGATATGCTCTCTGGTAGCCTCCTTTATCTGCCTCCTTTATCTGATTTGTAAATTTTTGAGCTTTTCAGAACTTACCTTCATTTGCTACTGTGTAGTTTTATGTTTAAAGGTGCTACAGTTAGCAAACTATTCTGAGAATCAACCAGATCCATCAGTTGGTGTGGAGAGTTACTTAAATATCATCTTCTTTGCAATCACCTTTCTTTGTGGGAAAAGAAAGGGTTTGCCTCCTTTAGAACCATTAGGCCAGTAAGATACTAATAGGTTCATTAAGTTAGAGACTAAAATACTGAAATGCAAGAAATCTGATAATTTGTCAAGGATCCATTTACAAAATATATTTCACATGCCACATCTGAAGAGGGAGGCTGCTAGTAACCATGGGGCATGCAGGAAAAGGTTGATGATATTCTAGCAGATAGTAAAAATGGTCTTATCTAAGGCTGTCCTTTTTTAGACCATGGGGAATCAGCAACTGTGCTACATATGAAACTGGATATGTTATTGAAAGACAAGAAGGATTTGTGTCTCCATATAAATTGAATGACTGCAGGTTCATAACTATCATCTAGTGCTTATAAAAATTGCTGACAATAAACATGATTTCAAGTTGATTTTAATCCTTAAAATGAGAATTTATCCTTAGAATATCTGAAAATTTCATTAGATGCAATTTTTCACTGAACTTTTCTTTGAGTTTATGTTCTAGATCATCAAATAGAAGTTGTTTCATGGAAGAAATTATTAACAATAAATTTATGTGTTCAGTTCTTTTGCTTTTGTATGTATGCAGAGGAGAAATCTTTTTCAATTATCTCCATAATGCTTGACAGGATTTTTTAAGGAAAGACAAAAATTACAAAAATATTATATCTTTTATTATATTAGTATTGCATATATTATTGCAAACTACTTTGTCTCAGAAACAGTCTTCATTAGTGAAAGAATTATAGACTATTTAAACATTTGAGCAACTAGAGACATGAGCACATTCAGATTCAAAGAAGTGCTGATAAAAAATTACATGTACCGATATTTCCTTATTATTATGCAATCAAATTTTATAATGTTCTATTTGCTACCTTTTTGTTGCTATGACAAAAACATGACCAACGTAACTTATAAATAACAGCATTCAGTTGGAATTATATTGTCATTATAGTCTATGATGGCAGAGCCAAAAAGGAAAAAAGAAAGTCTGTTAACCAACATCTTGATTCACAAGTAGAAAGCAGAGATAGAGAACTGGGAATGGTGAATCTATTAAAACCTCAAACTATCAGTGACACACCTCTTTCAACAAGGCCACTTACCCTAAACCTTCCTAAACAGCACCATCCCATTATTTGCATTTATAAGACTATGGTGGCATTCTCAATGAAGCCACCGCAAAAACCTTTTTTCAGTTTACATTGCATTATTCAATGGGGAAGTCAAATTCAAAGTAGATAACAGGATGTGCATGGGCTGTCCACAAGGAATACTACTGACTTTTAAATTATGGGGAGTCCTCTGGGATTTTACTGTAAATGAAAGCATGTGGAAAGGGGTTCTAGAACATGAAGTGTTACAAGGAGACTGTTTGTTTGTCCAGGCTGACCTGCCCTGAAATAATCATACAGAAACTGTAATCATTGAATCACTGCTCGACCCATTAGCTCTAGGTTCTTAGTGGCTAACTCTTACATCTTAATTTAACCCATTTCTATTAATCTGCAAATCAACACGAAGTCATGGCTCACCAGCAAAGTTTTAGCACAGCTACATCTGGCCATGGATCCATGGTGTTTCAGAATGTATTATTGAATGATTTAGAAACAAGAGAGACAGACAATAACAGGTTCAGTAAAGAGGAAGAGAAGGAAGGCTTGAGGATGAGAAAATGAAAAATGATAGGGCAATTGAAGACTCTATTCTTGATATTTATAATGTCTCTATTTTGTTCATATGTGGGTGAAAACTGTATGTTCATTAGCTCTTAAGTAGCAATAGAAAATATGAAATTCACATAAATAGACAAAACTACCACTAAAAAGAAAACTGTCTAAAGACATTGGAAGATTTAAAAGGCACAATTAAGATACAAATAATAAATTACTGTTAAAAGTATTTTTTATGAATTCAAAGAATTTACTTTATATACTATTGTCAGAAGACAGTCATTGCAATTCTGTTGGTGCTGGTAAGTGATTAAAATATCATTTAATTTTTTATATCAGTGCTAATAAGAAACGGATTCATCTATTCTTCTATTTAGTAATTTCTTGTTCTGAGTCCATTTATAGCATCATTTACCAAATACATACACATAAAAATAATCATCATTTCTCAAGACAATCTCCAATAGACTGTGGATAGAGCCATTAATTGAAGGTATATTCCTTAAATCACACAAAGATGCCTCATGCTATTCATTCAACCACAAATCTATCTAATGACATGTATGAGGTAACAGAATTGGTTTGTCAGCATTTTGGATATAATTGGAAAACCTCAGCTTGCCATTACATCTATGCTAAATAATATTCTTACATTATCCTCTAGATTACAGGCAACCATGCACTTCATTACTTTATATCTGGCTTGCATTGTGGAACTCTTACTTGAATAATAGAATTAGAGAAATTGTTTCTCTCTGTCCTATAGCCCCTCCCAACCTGTTTGTGAGCAATTAATATGCCAGACAACAGGAATAGAGCATTAGATATAGGGATAAAGTATGTCATAAACATTGTTGCTGATATTTCCTACTTAATTTCATAAAATACAACTTTCTAACTCCATTGAAGAAAATTTAAACTAAGAACAAATAATTGTACAGAACTGTGGGAAGTACAACTATCCTGAGAAGTTACCACTAGGGAGAATTTTCATTCATGCTTTTCTTATATAAAATTGGTAGGAAGATCTTCAAGAGGTGGAAAATACTTTATTCTTTATTGGTTTTTCTGAGCTATACTTTTGTCTCTGCTCCCCTCCCTTCTTCTCCCCTCCCCTTCTACCCTCTCTCATGGCCCCATGCTCCCAATTTACTCAAGAGATCTACTTATTTTCTACTTCCCATGTAGATTAGATTTATGTATGTCTCTCTTAGGTTACTCTTTGTTGTTTAGGTTCTCTGGGATTGTGAATTGTAGTCTAGTTTATGTATGAAACCTTAATGGATACAGTATTTGATGTACCCTCCAGAAGTGAATAAACTTTTTTCCAACCTTTGTTGTTAAATTTATAGATGATAGCCATTCTGTCTAGAATCAACATTGTGAAAGATTTTAATCTGCATTTCTCTTTTGTCTATAGATGCTGAATACTTTTTAAAATACTTATTTGTTATTTGTGTTTCTTCTCCTGAGAACCCTTTGTTTCTTTCAATAGCCTTTTTGTTGATGGAACAGCTGGTTTCTTATTTGACTTTTGTAGTTCTTTGTAAATTCTAGATTAGTCCCTGTCTGAAGTACAGCTTGGCAGAGATTTCTGTCTAGTTAGCTTGTTGTTGACAGCATCTTTCAAGTTCATATAGTCTCATCTGCTGATTATTGGGTGTGTATCTTGCACTATTAGAGTTTCTTTTTTTCAGAATCTTCTCTTCTTTATAACTATAACTTAGAGTGTAATTCCTGGTTTCCTCTAGTGGTTTCCATTTCATGTTTTAAATTAAGGTCTGTGGTCTACTTTGAATTAATTTTTTGTGCAAAGTGAATGATATGGATCAATCTTCATTCCTCTGCAGAGGGATAGCCAGTGTTGCAAGCAACATATACTATAAAGCTTTCTTTTTCTCACTGCATGACTTTATCATTATCAAAACTTAACTATCATTTTGTCTGCTCATTACTGAGTCCTTCATCCCATTATGCTGATTGACCTGTTTGTTTAATGCAAGGGTTTAATTTTGTATCTTTCTGTGTTGGTTCTAATTTTATTGTCCAGTCTAGCTAATTACTTGTAATTTTTCTTTCTAAATTACTGTACTGTTTCACTTATGTTGTATTGTATATATTACTATATATTTCACTGATTTATTTTCAACTTTATTGTTATTTCCTTCTATCAGTTTTGAGTTTGTTTTTTCTTGTATTTATATATAACTGAGATGTTGGATTAACTTATTTATTTGAAATATTTTTATTTTACAAAGAAATTCATTATAATAAACTGCCATCTCAATGTCACTTTTATAGACTAGGGTGTGATGGGTCTCTGCTTTCAATTGCTTAAAAAATGTTCAAATTCTTCCTATTTTCCCCATTCAAACATTTGCTGTTCAGGCTACATATATTTGTTTGACTCATAGTTTCTTTTGTTATTCATTTTCAGTTTCATCCCTTTATGATAAAAAATAAATATAAGATAAGATTTTATATGGTGAAATATAGTTTTTTGGCTTAAACCAGTTTGAGAAGAGTCTCAGGTATAGATAAATGCTCTGTTTAATAACTTCTAGAAGCAATGCTTTCTGCATACTTGTTACTTCCACTTGATCTCTTGTAGTTTAACTATATGTTCATGTTCATATCTTGAGTGTGTGGAAGACTTATCACTTGAGAATAATAGAATGTTGGAGAGTTCCAATTGAGTATTGAATTCTACTACTTTTTCTCTAGTGTAATTGTGGATTCTGGCAGTAGATACATATACACGTCTGTAACTGAAAAAATACATAATTATTATGTCTTCTTGATGAGTAATACCTTTCATTATTATATAGTAACTTGATTTGTCTTTTATTTACTTTTTTCATAAAGTCTATTTTGTCAGATGTGCATAAACTTGCTTACTCCATCATTTCTGATATTTTATTTGCTTAGACTATCATTCACATTCTTTGATATTAGTCTGCATATGACCTTGCTGTTTAAGTGAGAAACTTGAGAGCAGCACAGTCCTTATTTAAGTGATTTTGTTTTTTAGGGGGTGAGGGGTGTTTGTTTTTCAGCTAAACTATATTATTTAATTAAAGGATTCACTTGGTTTAGATTTAAGATTTTATTGAGACATAAATACTAATTAACTTATTTTATAAGTGTTTTCATACAAATTTTATAAAAATAGCTTTTATAAGATATTCTGTGAGTTTTGTTCCTCACTCTTGTCTCTGTTATTCAATGGTGTTCCATGCTGATATTTGATTATTGCTTTTTTCTCTTTTGTGGATTGACTGTGTAAGTAAGATTTAAATTTTTCAGATCTGTCATTATAACATGCCTTAATTTGTTTTACTGATGCTGTGACAAACAGCTTGATAAAAAGCACAATGGGAAGGGAAAGAATTTTTTCTCATATTACAGGTTCTAATCTACCATCAAAAACAGTCATGTCAGGGACTTAGAAAGCTGGGGTAGAGATTTATTTTGTGTGTGTTCATTGCTCCTTTATTTATGCTCAGTTGGCTGTTTTGTATAGCTCAGGACCACTTGCCCACAGATAACACAGCCCAGAGTGGACTATGCCTTCCCACATGTATTAATAATCAAAAAGAAGCCCTACAGGCATATTACACTGTCCAATCTGGCAGAAAAAAATTTACCACTTAGTTTCCATCTCCCTATGAGGAAGATTGTTCTAGCCTTACAAAAAAAATCTAACCAACCAAGTATTCAGCTTTCACTTCTGCATGTATCTATATCTGAAGCATTTTTGTTAGGTTCCTTTGGTGACCATGAATTTCTATCCTTGAAACATCTTTATTTAAAATTAAGTCTTGAAGGAAGGCTTTCCTGAGCATACTAATCCAAATTGTCGTCTTCTATTATTGTGGGCTTGACTACTCAAGATCCCACGTCTACCTAGTTGTGTACATTTAGTGATGACCTGTCAGATATTGCATAGGAACCTTTATCTTCCTTATTCATTCAGCTGTGGTCCCTGTCAGAAAGCCAGTGGAAGTGGATAATGATGGAAAGAAACCAACCAAAACAAGGCTATCTGTTGATAAATGCTCCCTACAGACCAAACTAGATCATATCAATCATGGGTGGGACTGTTATACAGCATTACTCACGACTCCACCCCCAAGCATACTCAGCCTACTCCTGGTAGGTAATACGCTACAATGTATCCCAGTTATTTCCCCATCTATTAGGGAGAGGAGCCTATACAATTGTTGGGAATAGTGATGGTTAGAATTCATGCCTTACTGCCTTTAGTCCAGAGACTAGTGTAAATTCTCAAGACACTGACTTTAGTTCTGATCTCAAAGACTGCCCTTGGTACTTGGTCCTTGAGAGAGAAAGTCAAGGCTTTTGCCATAATGCCAAAGCCAGTATCTGAAGTTCAAGCTACACAAGATCTTCACATGATCAAGCCTGCCAACATTACATGATAGATGGGGAAGGTGCACATCTTTCCCCACCCATTCAGCTAGAAGCCTGCTAATGGAGCTAGAGTCACATGCCTTGTTGGATGTAGCACCTAGTATGTTGGTCATGCCAGATCCCACATCTGTGCATATATGAGCAATACAAATTGTAGTCATTGTGATTTAAAAAAGAGTATACATATGTATTTATAATGTAACAACAATTAAAGAAAAAGAAGCCATGGATTTGAAAGAGATAAAAGGGCAGAGCATGGGAAGGTTTGAAGAAAAAAAAATGGAAAGGAGAAATTATGTAATAATATTATAAATAAATGTTTTAAAAACTTATTAAAAGTGCTCATGACAAAATATTGGGATAGCGTGCAGTATTTATTAGAATGAAAGCAAGGAAGAGAAAAATATTAAAATATTAATTATATTTTCATGACAGTGTTCCATTCTTTAGGATAAAATTGTATCACTAGCTCATGAGGATTTTTTTTGTGATCTCTTATTTCCTAAACCATGGTACGACCTGTTGACTTCTTAACTGTATTAATGTTTATATATAACAGTCAGTGTGATCTGTTTTACACTTCTATTCATTTTCTACTGTCTACTTAATCCTTCAGTTTAATTCAGTGTTTTAAATCTACCATGAAGCATAAATTTAAACAAAAAAAATAACAGGAGCCAGGATTGTAGGTGGAGGTTTGCAAATATATTGGAAAATATTAGAGGAAGGATTTGAAGTGATCATAATCAAAATAATTTGTAGGAATGTATAAAATTCTTGAAAAATTAACACAAATGTTATTATCTCTTTGTAAGCAAGCATTATAGCATTGTTTCTAGAATCATATGTTTTTATGAGTGATAAAAGGTAACAATAAAGAAGGGGGAAATGAAGTTGGCTGAGTAACACACAGGGATACACAGAAACCCTGTCTCAAAAAATATTAAATTAAATTATATTTTAAAATTTTTGGAAAGACCATCCTGAGGAAGGCTCAGCTTACATTGGAATCCTGAGCACCCAGGATATTAGGGCTGGATAATAAAATCTTTCTATTGGCTTAACCCTGAATCTGAGTAGTCTTCTCTGGTGCTACCACATAACATCTACATTTCTTGATGTTTAATGAAATGACCAAAAATTAGCAATTAATATTTCAGAGGAAAGCAAAGTTTAATTCCATCTCAATTACCTTCGTTTCAGACTTTTTGAATTAAAATAACAGATTTAAAAATAAGCATTTCCAAATGTTTTGGTAACGGAGGGCTTTATCTGGAGCCATGTTAACCTCCACAGTGAAGCAGTTATATATACAGTATCTGCATGTGTATGAGATTGTGAAGTCTGAGTTCTGAAGGCTAGAGTAGATGGGGACCAGAAGCCAATAGTGATGTTCTTATCCATCTTTAAAAACCATGACGATAATATCACACAGTTCATGAAGTATTTATTCATGAAAATAAGTATTAAATCTAGCATTAGATTCTTCTAGATTAGTGTTCAAATAAAGAAAAGTATGTGCTTGAGATTGTACATAATTATTGAATGATAATCATTAAAAGATATGTAAAGATGTCTTTATAAGTACATGAAGAAAAAGTTGATATTTTTGTCCCACTTGACTGACTCTCTGGAAGTTATAGTTTTGGAGGAGATTCTTAGTTTCAGTATGCAATTCCTGGGACTAAGTCCCAGAAAGATATCTGATCAGTTTCAGGCTCCTTGTCTTTTTATTTATTTATTTATTTTTTGTTAGATAGCTATAAACCCATTTCAGAAAGACAGGGAACATAAAGTACAAACCGATGATGTCATTTATTGATTAGATCAGAGAAGGCTCCTAGTCTCTTTCATTGCTGCACATAGCCTTTTGGCAGGACAGAATAGGAATACCAGCACATACATAATTCTAGAGCCCCATGGGGTGAACTGAAATGGTGACTTGGCTGTCGATCATCATGCCTGACTCTGGCTTCCAAGGTACTTGGCACCTGAAAGATGTCAAATATTCTTGGCATTGAGCAGCAATAAGCTGTAAAACTTGTGTTTGGGCTATTAATAAGTATCCAGGAGAAACTATTCAGGAGTAAGTTTAAACTTAAAAAATATTACCCATTATCTGCATCTTCTGCATCTTTAGCAGAATCAATTTTTTTAAAATCAGTAACAAGGTGTTTGACTGTACTTAATCCCCTTCTGTCACTGGCTTCATCCAATCCCATTTCTAAGAACTTTAGAAAAAGAACTTCTTATCTGCAGCGAGGGTTTTGCTCAGAAAATACCATAGCAACTGTTCATAGCATCCTGTAAATTCTTTGATTTTACCCGCTTACACACTATTCTTGTGAGTTTTGTAAGTCAATAACAACAAGGCATAAATAATCAAATGATTGAAGAAGCTGATAGAGCATAAGTGTGGCTTCAGATAAAGGCTAGTCCTTTCATCTAGTACTCTCAAAAATGACATGCTTGTTTATTTATTTCATGCCTTTGAGTAAACTTCCTTTTTGTTTTCTTATAAAATGATCTGCCTTTTAAAGATATTTAGTTTGTGAATTTTATTATTACTATTATTAATTATTATNATTATTATTATTATTATTATTATATTGTGTGTATGCATACACAGGTGACCAAAGTGTCCCGGAAGAGGTAATAAGAGGCTGTGGATTCATATTTACAGGTAGTTGTGAGATGCTCAATGTGTGTTGAGAACCAAACTGGAGTCCTTTGCAAGAACAGCATGTTTTCTCAACAACTGAGACATCTGTCCGGCACAGCCTGCACATCTCTTTTTTATAAAGTATTTTCTCTTATTTATTTTTAACTTTTAGAGAACATATGCCATAGCATGAGTGTGTGGGTCTGAGGAAAACTCACATAATTAGTTTACTTCTTCCATATAGGTCCCAAGAAACAATCTCAGGTCTGGAGACTTGAAGGAAGGTATCTTTGCCATGAAGCCATCTTATATCACTTCCTACTATCATTTAGATATGCTAAAAGTTTTCTTCTCCATGAAATTATTACTATTTAGACTGACTACATGAAGTATCAATTGACTTTCACTTTATTCAGGAATAGACTGATGAACAATGTAACAATATTTTCTATAGACAACAAACTATTCCTGGCTAAAACAATAGTTTATATTTAACAAAATTCAACATAAAATAAGGTACTAATTGTCAAAGATACATATCTATAAGTAATGCAGCAAAATAAAAATCTCAAAGACTCTTGTAGTTCATACCTTGTTCTGCCAAGAAAAAAAGATGTTACTATGAGGGTATATGCTACATGACATAGGTCTGTTTATTAATATTGACTATAGGATTTATCAGATTTCAGTGTTTCTACATTGCTGCATTAGGATAAGATGGAACTGTTCTGCTTTAAAACATAAGATAATCATTTAATACTTATCAAATCAGTACTATGGAAAATATCTACGAAGTTTTGTTACATTCAAAGCAGAAGAGTCTCATAGTAGAAGTTACTTGATGTGGGATGTCCTTCTGTATATGTGTTGCTTTTACTGGTGGATGAATAAAACTCTTTTGGTCAATGGATAAGCAGAGTACAATCAAGTGGGAAATGCAAACAGATATACAGAGAAAGTAGGCAGAATCAGAGACACCATACATTTGCCAAAGGAGAACAATACTGGAACCTTAATAGTAGGCTACAGCCTCATGATAATACACAAATTAATAGAAATAGGTTAATTAAAGATGCAGGAGCTAGCTAGGAATACATGTAAATTATTGGTCAAACAGTGTTTTAATTAATATAGTTTTGTGTAATTATTCAAGTCTGGTTGTCTGGGCAACAAATGAGAAGTCTCCATGTACAAAATGATGACAACCATCTGGGGCATAGATCCACATGAGACCTAGGAAATGTTGTTAAGAAAGAGATAAAAAAGAGTGCTTCTAGATAAGTAGACAAGGGAGTCAAGTGCAGCTTCTTGGTAGTCACTTTTTTTTTCTTCCCAGATAGGTCCTGTTTGCTAGGTGCAAGCAGAGGCATGGCTCCTTTAAGAAATGTCTTCCTGGATTGTTTTGGTAGAATGACTGGCTTTGGCTCTTTTGGGAGGTCCTGTTGAGGGGCACTTGAATGGGGTTTGTGAGCAGTATGATACTAGTTGCTTAAGGGTGTCATAGACCCACTGCATCCCTGGATCTGGGGCAGTGAGCATGGCTTGCAGAGATAGTGAACACACTGCTGCCATGTTGGACAGGGAAGAGCCAACAGGCAGGGTCATGAAGTTGGTCCTACCAATGCCTAGTTAGCATTTAAAAAAAAGGCACTCTTGGTCACAAAATGGTTTTAGCTATGAAATAAAGACAGATTTAGATATAAAAGGTATCTAAGCAAGTCAAGTGCATTTAAAATATATGTGTAGGCTTGGGAGAAAGGGAAAGAGTATAGACATAAACAGAGACACTATAAAGAGACAGATAGTCATGGATTAAAGAGAAAGATAATAAAATAAATATTAAAAGTAATATAGTAAAAAATAAGCCACCAAAATATGGAACATACACAGAGTGTATGGATTATGCATATTATTGTGTTTTCTTTGAATTTTTTTGAATGCAGAGAGTCATTTGATTATGGGAATGCTAAGCTAAAATATTCAATTTCTTTGTATATAATATATATTATATTTTAAAGATATCTTGACTTTCAAAATTTGAGCCTAGTGATATGTTACTTTGGAAAAGAGATTCAGCCTTTGTTTCTACAGAGGAGAGAAACCTGTGGATTCCTTCCAGGCTAATGTAATTTAACGAAACAAGACCCTCCAAAATGTATCCATGAACCTTAAAAATAGTATGCCCAACAAACAGTAGGAAACAGTTTGGAGAAAAGTATGCCCAAATTCCTAAAATGATTTTTCATAAATGTTTGTTTTCACTTAAAGGGTGATATGACATAGAAATTAATACTTTATATTGGTATGGATTTTGATTTGTTGATAAGAATTTAAGGTCAATTTTGTTATACATACATATATATATACACACACTCTAGTTTGAGATATTATGTGATTGTACAGATAGAAAAATTATTGATTAATAGATAGTCATTTATAATAGGAAAATGTGTAGTCATATTAGGTTTTCTAGATCTACAGAAGTATAATTCAGATGGATAGCTTTCTTCAAAACTTTCAAAGTCCTACAGAATATGGCATTTAAAATGTTATAAGAACTTAAACTTTTCTCAAGAGTGCAGCATGTCTGCTTCTGGAAGTACAAATTACTTCTGAGAGGTTGATGGGCATTGAAGAAACTTGTTATGGAATTTGCCTTCAATGTGGCAAGGCCAGCCATTTGGGCAAGAAAATTCTCTTTCCTAGACTGTTGGATGATATGCTATATAAACTGGACATGTAGGAGCCACAGAAAATTACCGCTAAACTTACATAAAAGAGGTGAGATGGTCCTTCAGGGTTCCTGCCTCACAGAAGAAACTTCCAGACATTTTGCAGGACACAGAAAAAATTTACTGACAAACTGCCAATATACACATGGAGAGGTCTACAAGATAATATAGGCCTGTAGTCTGAAGTTGGATGTTCCAATGGTAAAAAAGTTTTTTGTGACTGTCCAGGAAGCAAGATATCTATGTCATTTCTAGAGTTTGTAAGTTGCTTACAATGCACTTCCTTCTTACTTAAGTAATATATCCTTCTGGGGTCTTTGATGGAGATGAAGACTAGACAGTTATAATTATAGTTTTCTTTAGCTATAATGAAAGATAAATTAGATACCAAACCTTAGACTCATGAAGATTGAATAGCTAGTAGAGTATTTTCAAAATTTGCCAAATAGTTAATGGAATCAATATTATAACTATAATTCTTGCTTGATAACTTTTCTGTATATGTAATTTTACTATGTTAAAGTTAAAACCTTCCTTTTAATTAGACAAAATAAAAGGAAATGATGTGGGATGTCTTTCTGCAAATGTATTGCTTTTTTCCGTTGATGGATAAAACTTTTTTGACCAATGACATAGCACAATACAGTCAAGTTTGACATCTGAACAGAGATATAGAGTAGGAAGAGTCAGAGATGCCATGTAGCTGCTGAAAGAGAAGGACATCAGACCTTACCAGTAGGCTACAACCTCTTGATGATACACAGATTAATCAAAATGGGTTAATTAAAGATTTAAGAGCTAGCTAAAAATATGCCTAATCTACTAGTCAAACAGTGTTTTAATTAATAAAGTTTTTGTGTGATTGTTTATTTCTGGACAGCTGGGAAACAAATGTGCAGTTTCTATTTGCAGTTACCTTCTTATTTAAAAGTTTCATATATTTTGTAGAGGTATGTCAACTACATAAAAATAGTTTTGGTTACTGAATTATTTATTATATTTGAAATTATGTGATAAAAATTTTGAACTACTTTAAATTAACTTACTCTTCTTATAAAAAATTCTATTTTCACTACATGGTGAGAAAAACTATATAATATCAAAAATGTAATATTACTCATTTGTAAGCATTTAGAAATAACCAATTCTATATTATACTTTTACATTCCAGTATTTACTGTCTTGATGAATCAATTTTAACTTTAATAAAATTAATCATACTTCATTTACTGCTTGCCACAAATTATCTAAGTGATATAATACTGATATATTTTGATACAATCATATATTTTCTATTATTCAATCTAAAGAATTTTGCCTAATTATTCATAGCTCCGTTTTACCATGTATACATTACCTATGTTTTCCACGATTATAAATAATATTGTAGTAATCACTTAATTGTACATATCTTCATTGATTTCACAAACTTACCACTAGAAATGGAATTGTTGGGCATTATACTAACATGTGCCACATACTAATGATAAAGTGTTTCACAAGGGATATTTTTAAGGAGAGGTTGTGATAATAACTTTATATTGAATATGAGACAACAAAGGAAAACTTAATTTAAGTAACTTACCTAAGACTGGACACCTGTTTGTGAGGGGTATCAACATGTTTTCAACACCATACCCAGTGAGAATGCATATCCCTTGTTACATAGGTTAACAGAGTTAAGTATTCTGATGTCACACAGGCATGGTTGATTCTGATTACAACGGATGAGCAATTTCTTCTTTTTACTGATTTTTCAAAAATCTACAAAGTATTATATGCCCCAACTTTAATACAACCTATTTCATAGGAAATGGTGAGTGAATCAGTGGGTTAACTATATACACCTTTGTCATTTCCTGTTTAACGAGAAATTAAGATATTATTTTCTTAATGTTACTATAAAATCTACCTTCAGTTTTTAGGACTGCCAAATGGTGTAGATTAACTTGAGTCTAATAGATATTTTCCTCTGTATCTCCTTATAGATTTTGTGTGAATTCAGTCTCTCATGATGTGTATGCATGCATATTCTCTATGCTCCTTCCTTTGAAATTTTCTCAGTTGCTCAGTTGAAGTAAAAGGTGTGCCCAGAAAATGTTTATTGTAATGAGCTTGCCTCATTAACTTTTTATTTCTAGAAAAGTTTACATTTGGAAAGAATATAGAAGGGGCAATATCAATCTAGCTTAATATGCTTTGCCATCAATACTGGAAGCTCCTGTGTAGCACAAATATCAAGCATCTGGAGCAATACAAGATGGATATTAATGCATACACTTTTTACTTTTGTCCTGTGTGAAACTACTTAACAAAAACATCAAAGATTTTTGTAGCTGAAAAGAAGAAAAGTAAAATGCATGTTGTTTTGGAGTAAACAGCACAGGATTAGGTTTTCAAAACAGTAACTCTTCATGAAGCAAACAATTCCTCTGAGAAAATATGTGTGCATTTGATACTCCAAATCTGGAGAAAATAGGTCCATATATCATCCTTAGTGTACAATTCAGTTTGTGTCTGTGAATGAGACCATGTTTATGCTAACTTAGATTCATATACCATTTTACAGACTGGAATATTGCAGAATGATAGTTGCAATTTTTAAAAGCAATAAACATTTATTCCCAAAAAGAATTTTGGTGATTTAAAACATTAAACAGAATTCAAGTTTCTTTGAGATTTTTCTTGTGTCACTAGAATCTGTAGACTTCATCATCGACTTAAAGAAACTGAAAACGTTTAAAGTATATTATTTAGTATTTTTTTCATTACGAGCAATTAAATAACACATTTCTAGGGAGTTTTTTGGAAGAGGAAAAATGAAACCATGAGTAAGTTGGTTATTTTGTTTCATAATTATAATGTGAGTAAAATTCAAGTTACAAAAAGGAAATGATAATTTGGAATCAAATAATGTATAACGCACTGATTTTTTTCATCCACAAATTGAAAAAGAACTATTAAAACTAAAACCTTCCTTTTTGTTATTAAGTCCACATGATAAAGCAAAACTTTGAATTGTGGTTTATGCTGGTTAACAAACTCCATCTTAGTTCCTTGGAAGTACATTTTAAATAAAGTGGATATTTTACTCTGTATTAGTTCTCAGTGCAGGGATAAGCCAGATCACTGTCAATGATATAATCAACATTGTTAGTACTCAACCTGGTCTCCAGAAAGTCGGAGCTGCCTACTCCTCCGCTGCTCATAGTTGGCTACTATTAGTTCATAGCTTTTCTCTTCCTTTGTGTGTTGTCCTCAGATGATGGAGACTTATGAGCATAGACATACCTGGGACATTTAGCTCCTGTTCTTCCCCAGAGCCAGGCTGTGACAATGAGGAACTTCCAAGGGGAGAGAAAGTCTGAGCCCTGGTTTGAGATGGGGTCACATGACTGGTAGAAGGCCTATCCCAGGATTCCCTGACATACAAGAATGAAAGCAGACTACTTCTACATCCTAGGGCCCCCATTGTTCTTGGTTTCTGTCACTTACTCTTGGAACTTTCAGGACCCCTTCTTTAGCACTAATATGCACAGGAATACACTGTTTAAACTCTGTGTGTAGTGAATCTGAGAGAATGCAATTTGGGGAAATATCTATGTCAGTTGGCACTGAAATTACCTTTTCAATTTTTGTTTCAAAATGGTCTTACAGTATCATCCAGCCTGGGCTCAAATTCCTGTTACCCCAGTTTCAGCCTCCAATGAGGATAGGTTAGAGAGGATCACTACTTATTCATTCTTAAATAGAGTTTAAGAGGCTCAGATGATTTTGCACATTCATTATAGTAAAGCATTTTTAATGGGTTCAGATTATTGGTTGATTTTCTATTTCTAGTCTACATTTAAAATGCATGTCCTGGCCAACATAATGAAAAGTGAAATTCCTTACAAAATATTGTTTCAAAAGAGATACATGTTTATGTTTGAAAGAAAGATTATTCATTCTCTACCTGTGAGGAAGAAAATAAAGATCCCATAGAACATCCGGTTTAGTAGATGGCATCAACAAGGAGCGATCGTGAAGAAAACCCAAACTCTTTTAAGCCTGCTGGCTTGTCTCAGTGTTTTTCTCTACTTAAATATTATTGACAGTTGTTCTTATTGAAGAGGAAATAAGTATGTGCTTGGGGCCACACAAACAACCATTCATCATTCATGCAAAAAGACAGAATGCCCATGCCAGCACACAGAAGCCAATAGCAGCAGCTATAGTAGAAAAAAAAATCAATCCACTGTATTAGAAAATGCAAAGGCTAATCAGAGCCTGATCTGCAGGCATGATGTACTCTGAAAGAAGTCTTGCTTCAGGACATAACTCAGTTTTCTGAGCACCACAGACCGCAGCTCAATTCAAACATTTAGGGGGGAAACGGGGATCTTTAAAATATACATTTTGCTCTTTATTGCCTCCCAAAGAAGCTTCAGTGCCATACTGTAATGAATAATGATAACATACATTCTTAAAAACTGATGTTAGCTCGGCCATTATGCCGAAATAGAAGGAGTGCTCCCGCTGTGAGAAGCAATGAGATGTCATTAGTAAGCAGCATTTCCGCTAAAAGGGGGATGCATATTGTTACTTGTTAAACACAATGTTAATATCTGTGAAAGTAAATGACAATTGTTACTTTATCTTCTTTGGCAGTTGATTCTGCCAGCATATTTAAGCTGACCGTTTGCTCTTCACCACCGACAGGTGATTCGGTAAGCATATTCACGTTACTCCTGAACTCGAGCTGAACATAAGTAATTAGAATTACATAGTAAATTTTTTTTCTTGTGAGAATTTTGAAGCAAGTTGGAAAGACAATGTCTAATAAAATGCATTTTTTGCAGTAAGTTTCTGAAAATTTTGGGCTAGAGCAATAGTAGAGTATCTTGCAATAGTCTAGTTTTGCACCTGGGATCTTTAGTAAGCTTCAAATTGCACATTTTATAACTTTTCCCTAGAACAAGTAGCACATATTCCTAACAACTTTTGCAGTTGCAAAATGCCAATTTAGAAAAAAAATTGTTTCATAAATATAAGTGTTTTATAAGATCATTTCTAACTTTTGTTCAATTTGTACTCATTAGTAACCCTTTTAGGTCATCAATATGTCTTCGAGACCAGATTAGTTGTTTTGAGAAATTTGTCATTTCTCAACATGATTCCCAATTTCAAATAACAATCATATTGCTAATATTCCTCTGGTTTTATCTCAGTAAGGTTAATAACTTGAATTTAGATGTTGCATAAACAATACACTTATTGTAATAGATGAGATGTCAGGGTCAATTGGCTTCTCATAATCCCAGCAAAATGAAAGTAACGTCATGAAAAATGAAGCCCTGCTTGGAAACAAAAGCTAATTAAGACTTTTTTTTTTGTAATGCCCCAGAGAGGAATGTACAGAGAGTAGTCACAGTTGGTTTAAGATTGGCAACTCTGCTGGATGTGACAGCACATTGAGCTCATCCCACGCAGACACAATCCAGCATCTGGGATGATAATTATGAGACTCAGAATACTTCTTGGAAAATTTCCACGCATTAGAGTGCTTACAAGAAGCTTGCCTTCTGGAGTTACAATAGTTACACACCTCACTAAATGCTTTATCAATATTTATTTATCACCTTAGGATGTTAAAAAAGAAAGCACCATGGCTTTAAAAGAATAGTGTTTTTAAACATATATTTAGATTTGCTTAAAAAACAGATGTTATGATTCATAATGTCAATCTTTGCATTACATCTGTAAAATAATAGTACATAAATATTCATAAGTAAAATTAATGAAATTGTCTAATATTAGCACAAAATTTTAAAATAATTCAGCTGTTTATAAGTTTTAAAATGCACTATATGTGAGTATCCTAAATTATTTTTTCAGACAGGTTTATATGTATAGTATGCCTATATAAACTATTCATTAGGAAACTATATTTGATAAGACATTTTTAGTAAAAAAGGGAGCCACTGGACCCACATTCTATCAGGCTTCACTGGAGAGTTTAAAACTCATGGTCACCAAGCTATCTCTAGCTAAACTCGAGGTTCCCACCCACAATAAAAAGACATGACCATGAGAAAGGGGTCTGCAGAAAGGTAGGATAATTTAAAGTTAGGATAGAGATAAGAAAGCATGATACTAAGTTATCTAATATATTTTATGTATGTATTAAATTTTCAAACAATTCATCAGTAAAAAACAAAAGACTAACTCGTGTGTCAATCAATAGTTTTCTGAAGAAATTTTGTTATTTACGGATAACTTGTGTCTGTTTCCTCTAGTATCAATAAATCATGTAAAGAATATACTACTAATCCTGAATGGTGCACATGAGTCAGGAGAGCTGGTTCCCAAAATGGAGGCCATGAAAATAGAAAATTTCATAATTGATAAAGTTTAAAAAAAATTATTTGTCATAGAAGTTCCTTCTCAGCCAAGTATTGTCATCACATTACATTGTCCTTTGAAAGTAATCATTAGATTTTATGATTTATAATCTACTAACTATTAAAATATTTTTAGATGATATTTGAATGTCAGGTTAATGGGAATCTTCCTCTGTCAATGTAATAAGCCAATCAAACTGAATTAATAAAGCCAGTTTTATTCTGAGAAAGCACTGCACTTCTTGTGACCCTCAGGAGGATATGAGAGGTTATCACATTACAAATATGGCTTCCAGGTCTTAGGTAGTCTATAAGTATGGCCTTGAGCAGCTCCAAAGAGAGGCTGACTTTTGATGGATCTTCTCAGGGGCAAGGTTTGAAGAGGACAGCTCCAGTGGAGGGGCCTTTGCATGGTGTACTGAGAGTGGGGTTTGGAGAGGCAGCTCCAGAGAAGATGCTCTCTGGGTGCTAAGGGCAGGGTCTGAAATAGGGAATCCTAGCTGGAGTTTCCAATCATCCCAGACTGTTTGGGTATATATATGGACCCTGGCACGACTTCCACCTAAACAATTTTATGGTTTTAGATTCATTTATTCTAGTTTATGTATACGGATGTTTCAACTGCTGGTGTACAATGTGCACCAAATGCTGTCTGGTGACCACACAAGTCAATGAAACGTATTAAATACCTAGAATTGGAGTTACAGATGGTTTTGAGCCAGTTTGTGGGGCCTAGGAACCAGACTCTGGTCCTCTTCAAGAGCTACAAGTAAGCTTACTGCTGAGCCATCTCTCAGGCTCTTACACTGTTTGTGATTTACATCTGATTAACATGGATTACTTGATATGAAGGGTCTCCCAGTGTGGACATGTCTGATTTTTATATGCATTTTTTTTTAACTCTAGCTATCTCTCTAAACCCTTTTTACTGTATTTTCAGTGATTTGACAGCTGGAGAGAGAAGCATTATCAGACATTAATACTGGTAACAGAAGTTGTTAAGAAGGGATACTAGTGGTTTGAATGAGGATGCTGCTACCATAACTTCACATATTTGCATTCTTAGCTCCCAGCTAATGATCTGTTTTGAAGGGAATAAGAAGTGTAGGCTTGTTGCAGGAGCTGTGGCTTTGTTGAAGAAGGTGTGTCATGATGAGTGGGTTTTGAGAAAACCCATACCAGGACCAGTGTTTCTTTCGGCTGGCAGATGGGGTGGAAGCGGTCAGCTACCTCTCCAGCACCACGTTGCCTGCGTGTTGCCAAACTCCTCTGAAAATGTGAGCAAGTCCACAATTAAATACTATCTTTGAAAAGTGTTGCTTTGGTCATGGTGACTCTGCTCAACAACAGACTAGCTGATACCAGAACTGGGGATTTCAGTGACAGGTTGACCATTGGAGAAATAACTCCGTATCATTTGAAGGAATGTGGAAGTTAGGATTTGGACTGAAATGACAGTTGGCAATTTAGCTATACTAGTAAGGCATAGGAGACGGCAGTTTTATGCTAATGTCCATGGCAGCGGAGGGGTCAAGCCTAGTATTTACTATGTCATATGGTTATTAGTGATCATTCTTGGGCAGACCTACAATGAAAAACAGCAAGCTGGAGAAAGGGGAAATAACAAGTGGGCAGTCTCAGGAAAAAAAGAGTTCCAGAAAATTTTCTCAGGAGATAAAAAGTTTAAAGAAAGGCCTGATTCAAAATGAAATAAAGGGTTTACTCAAACTATCTCTTTCTTTTGTAGGAGTACTTGAGCCTGTTGTCTGCTGGAAGCCTTGCTCCAAAAGGGTTCAGTGACCTGGAATGGATGTATGACAAGATATTGTGACCACCTGTTGTTCAAACAAGTGGCTCTGGATAGCCTGGGATGTCTTTGTTTATACAGTTTCAATGGATGGTTTGCATGAACAATTTTGCTATCAGTTTTGTTCCCTTAAATTTCTAAAAGTAGTTACAATAATTGCCAGTTCATTCCCTATTTCTTTCCCTTTCTGTCTCCCAACTCTCCCACCAGTAGCCATTACCTTTGACCTATATATCTACTGCAAGGATAAGCAGTTTGAGCATAACAAAGGAAGTTTTGATTAAACCATTTCTCATTTGTGTAAGCAGAAGAGCTATTAGTTGAATGAACTCGAGTGTCTCTGGAATCAGCCTAGGAGAACCTATTTCTCTGTATCAACCCTAATCTTACACATTTTAAATACTCAGAACACTTTTAATAGAGAAGCCAAATTCTCTTGAGAATTCACTTTAGAAACATATAAGCTTATATTGTTAATTTTTATAGTTTCCTAGAATGAAAGTTTCCCATCTATTAGGGTAACAGCAGTGAAAACAAAGAAATAATTCCGTTTCTTTTAGAAAGATGGTACACTTGCTTCTTAGTTAACACAAATTCCAGAAAGCTCCAATGACACTGCAGGTTACCAGTCAGAGTAAGAACTTACAGGAATCATGTTTAATAGAATTTTAGCTAATATACAACTAAGTAAATCAAATGAAGACCTATATCTGGATAATATCTCCATTTCCAGGAAAAACTAAAAAAGATTAATTTGACAATGGGAAAAAGCCAGAGATTTGTTATTCAACCTGTTGAATGAGAGCTACAATTACAGAAAAGAACAAGCAGAAATTACTACAACTAAATATCCTTACGAAACTAGTCCATCTAGGCAAGACCACATTTGTAGAGGGGCATCATTTATTTGAATAAAGAAGTGGGGGTTATCCTTATGAAACGCTTATTCTCATCAATTTGCTCTCTGCAGGGAACAGATGGGCCTTGCAAAATGGCTTAGTTGTTGCTGATTTGAAGTGAAGTTTCTATTATACTCATTTACATTGAGTAAAACAACACATCTATTGGTATGTGGAATATAGCTGTTAATCTGCTAACTTGTATTTTGCTTAACACCAATAAAGAAAATCTATTAAAATCAGTTGCTTTCAGATAATAAGCACAGAAGTATACCTTTACTGTTCTATTTCTGCCTCATATTCTCCAGTCTCATGTCATTGTTTTGTATAATGGACCTTCTGATATTTCTCTTTCATAATGTGTTTTTCTATGGCACTTATTAAAACTAGTAAGTAAAAATTAGCAAATTTGCTACATATTGGCAACATAATTGAATAGTGGAAGATGAAATTATGCAATGAAATTCAGGGGCTTTTCACTTTCTTCTACTTTCTAAGAATCTGTTGTAGTGAGGTATGTAATAGTATGAACCTCGAGTTGAAAGGTAGGTTTTTGTATCTGAGCTTTCTGACAAACAAAACCTGGAAGAATTCAACCAGATACTGGATATTTTTTACAGAAATTCATCTGGAAAAATAAATCTATGTTTTACCTTACAATATATATCAAATTAAATCAAGATCAATAATAGACCTAAAATTAAAGTAACATATCTTTTATAGTTTTGAAGCTTCTCATGGGCTAGAGCAAGAGAGGAAGTGCTCATTACGCCATGTGGGGCCAAAAGAGCATCCTTAGCAACACATGAGACTGCCCTGGAAGCTGGGAAGAAACAGTTGCGTGGCTCTAGAGAACGGTGACTCTGTGAGTGAACTCTGTACAATACAGAGAAGGGGAGAGAAAGGCAAAGAACAGTTAGATTCACTTCCTACAACATGGTTAATTATTTCACTTCTGTGACCATAGTTGCAGAAATTTATAATGATTCCTGAGAAAAACTGCAGAATGACAGTCTTTCAGTAAGGTATTTGATATTTGGTAATTTAAAAGAAACTGCTTCCCTGAGTCTTTTCGCTTACTTTGCTCAGAACAATAGGAAGGTGTTTCCATAAGCATAATTAGCACTAATCTTGTTGACAATGCTTTAAGTATGAGGAAGGGGAGTCCTAGAGTTAAGGAAAGAGCTAACTCATACCAGTTGTATCTAATTTCTTATGACTCTGAAAAAAGAATCCCAAGAGAAAGCAGTGAAAGGTATTGAAAGTGTTCGATCAAGGTGAGTGCGGGCTTCTCAAGAGTACTGTGTTTCAAGGATTTCTAAGAGCTAATTCCATGGTAAACTTTTATGGAGGAGAGGATTATTTCCATATCAAACCGAAAAACAAAACAAAACAAAACAAAAAACCAAGGGCACTCCTGGACTGTTTCAGGATTTTTTCCAGAATTTGCTTTATTCCCATCTTCTGTGGTGTTTTCTGGAGGTGTCATTTTGTGATGCATGGTGTGATGCACGGTAATGTCACCAGTAAATTTTGCAGTCCTAATTTCATGGTTTTACCATTATACTGATGCAATTAATGCCTAAGATCATCTATGAAGAACAATTTGATCACAGCTTGGTTTTGTGTGCACTTGCCTTTGTGATGTTTAATATTTCAGCCTCTAGATACTTTGCATTTTGCCTTTTGCTTTCTCTATGCCTCTGTACCCTTCCTTAAGCTTATGAGCAAATATTTGCTTTATATTTCTTGCAAATGAGTTTGTTCTGTCTAAAGTACATTCTTCCTGTCTTACTAGTTACATCAAAGTTACAACAGTGATCTTGGATTCTTGATTCCCTGTTACCGATAAACCTGGATCAAGGCAAGGTTATACGTTTGTTTAATCTTTCAGACCCAGCTTTCTTTGCTAGATATGTGAGGAGAGAGGGTTAGAATACAGCCTTGGTTGTTACAGACTCAGTGTGGTTTCAAACCCTTCAGTTTCCTTCTTCACATTGATGTGGGAATAATTGTCTTGATTGTGGCATTTCAAGCTGTACAAATTAATAAATTGCTACTTAAATCCCATTTGATTAGAAATACCCAATTACATATTTCTCCAGCCAGAAACCTGCTGAGGGAAAGAAAGGACTGCTTGGCCTTGAACCTTTAACAGTCAGTGAGAAGCCACTGGTAGCTGTTTTTGTTGTTGTTATGTAATAGCATGGGATAACAAATGAGAACATAGTAAAAGAATGCCAATGCATGCATTTCTTTCTCAAAATTTCTAAGGAAAGGGTTTACTTAAATTTTAAATATTTTTGAAGAGTGCACTTTCCAGTGTTCTCATCAGATAAAATAATATTGTATTATAGTGATTCTGTTAACATAAGAATACTATTTTCTCATACTAACTTGGATAGAAATGTTTATTCACTCTGGGTTGCTTTTACATAAAGCAAAATGGTGGTGTTATTTTGAGAAACAGCATTAACTGTTAAAAAGAAAAACAAGGAACATGCAATATAAACTTCACATAGCAACAATAAGAAATGGTGACCAGACAGTGCTAATAAAATATAAACATAAAAGGCAGAGATCATACATAAAGTGGACTAAACAATAATATTACATTAAGAAGAGGTGGCTAGCAGGTAAACGGGTATTCAAAACCTGATAAAGAATTTGCTGCAGACAATGAGTGGAGTTACTACATGGCTAAAGATAATAAATTATTTAAAAGAAGCTTAAAGTCAAAGTAGAGAGGTTACAAAATTGAAAAGTTTGTTGTCCTCATTGTCAATATCAATATTGGTGTGCCTTCATTTCATCAGAAGGAAGGAGAGATTTCGGATGAAAATTTTCAAGGATATAAACCACACCTTAAGTTACATTTTACTAGCAAGGAATAGAGTTATTAGTAGCTAGCTATTAGTGAACTTAATTGTCATTGTAAATCGACTTCCTCCCTCTTTATGATCTACTTACTGTAAACTCAAGACTGCAACAATTTCTTTATCAGGCTTTGAAGACCCTTTTACCTGCTAGCCACCTCTTCTGAATTAATTACAATATATAGATTAGAGAAAAAAGATTGTTGGATTCAACCCTAAAATTGGCAAAAGAGGTTAAGGACTGTCAATCTCAAAATAAAATTTAAAAAAAATGAAAATATGTTCTCCATTCTATAAAAGGGATCTTGAGGTCCATGGTCTATACTGCCACCATTACCAGGGACCATGTTGAGGTCCATGTTCTGTTGCTGTTATGGGCAAAGAAACTTCCTTTGCCGCGGTATAGGTGACTAACAGACTCATAGTTGAGACTGAGAGATTTTGAAAAATTCTATGACAACACCACTCCACAATATAAGAGAAAAAAAGGAAGAAAACTATACAGGAAGACATTGAAGAAAGTCCTTAAAAAATGCAATAGAGATCCTAAAGTTGATAGTTTCTGGTGGGGGTTAGGGGTGGGGAAGAACTCAGTTATCTTGAAGGAACTGGCCACTGGGAGCTTGACTATGCTCTAGTAAGTATATAAACAACACAGATTGGACTTGCTGTATTTTTTTTATTTTCCTTTTCTATTTTTTGGGGGGGGACACAGGGTGGGAGGGTAGGCTGGGAAGGAATGAGAAATGAGTGTGACCAGGGTGCATTATGTGAAATTACCCAATGATCAATAAAAATATGTGGGAAAAGTGTGAGAGGGAATAAGGGAGATAGCTGTCTCAGCAGAAGTTTATGCCCCTGAACCCTTTCTTTGACCAGTAGACATGAAGGGTAGCAGCTTTTTCTGTCACTTAGCTTTGTACCCCACAAGTGTGTTCTTGGTCACAAATTCATCTCCTAAGTATGGAAGAGTGAAAGGTAAAGGATGTAGACTAGAGCATCGACATAGCCTTCCCTCCTTAGAACTTCAAATGCTATGTGAGAGGAGAAGGAAGTATTATAGTTTCCGTCTATAGTTAATCTTCATCTGTGTCTCTGCATGTGTATTCCGAATACATTAGTACAATCTGCTCACTTCATATAGTGTTACTTGTATACATATTATTTCTTGTTTGACCATTTTATAGTAGATACCAAATTGAGGGATTCTTCTCTGTGGAGGAATAGTTACTTCTGTCCTCAACAATTCTTTGTTTCTTGTGGTTCAATTTTAGAGTTGGGTCACAGAGAGATTTCTCCCTTTCATGTTGACATGTCTGTTAGTACCATTCTTGTTTAGTTCTTGCTTAGGTTGCCATATTGATAAGACTGTGTGGGTGTATCTTCCAAAACATTTAAAAAAGATGTATTCTCTTTGATTTATCATTTTCCTTATCTCTTTTTAATTCACTCCATTATATGACAGCTGGTGAAAAGAATGGGATAGGAGCTATATCTCTGACCACATGTATAAGTTATTCCTAACTGCTAGAAATGACATAGAAATATTATCTAGGAGGTTCAATATAACCTTGTTTCCTCCCATAAGAGTAAATTCAAACTGGCCTAATCAACAGCTGGACTCCCCTTCAGAAAAACTGTCTGAATCACAGACTTTAGAAATAGCCTAAAATCTATATAACAATGTAAGCCAGCATTAGTGATCTCTCTGGCAATTGTCCATTACCAGTCCTTGTATGTATTCTCCTCTGCAGTGGTCCCTTTGGCCACTGGCCACTCTGATCGCTTGACAGTACTCCACAATACTTCGCAGTGAACCTTGCATATCTTCTACAACATAATCTCTGTGTCTCATTGGAATTCTTTTGAAGGAGATCGCAAGGACTGGAGCACCAAGGGGTAATGGATTCAGGGCTTTTGTTCTCTTCACGTGTCCAGAGCTCTCAGTGGATGACACTGAGGCACATTATTCCATCACTCTTTCTTCTCCGCATGGCCTGCAGCTTTGAACCAGAACTCACTCTAGCCAAACTGATTTTCTTTATTTTCCTTTAACTATAAGAAAGCACTTAGATAAACCCTTGCTTCTTCAATTATTTGGATTCTATGGGATACAAGCTTTCCCAGCCCACAATTCTCTTATTCATTCTTCTTTGTGCTCATGTTTTAGTCATGCATTTATAAACATTCTTCTGAGTTGGATTTAAATTATTCTTTTTAATCCTCTAAATCTCTACATCTGATATGAAGGATTAACCAATAATGCATTTTGTACATAAAAATTAAGTACAAATGATGGAAAAGCAATTTGAAATTAGTTCTGTAACATATTGGTTCTCCACAAAGCACAGTATAAAACTAAAAATGAAATTACCTATGTATTTTTAACAATTTTTAGTGAAGTGTTTCTTAAAATACCTGTGTATAAGTCTTGTACTGCTAAGTTTAGTGTCCCTTTTTAAACGTGATCTAGACTACATCTCCTGGCCATTCTTTAACTTAGATATGCCTATATAACCACAGGGTTGACCATGGGTTGTTGCAGGATTGGTATGTGTCACTTCCAGGTGTGTGCCCATTGTACGTGACCAGAGTATATTATCTCAGCTTGTGCCATTTTATCATAATTATTATTTTGAGAGCCTGCAAGAGCAGAATGAGTTCTTAGAACAGAACAAGTTGTAAAGCAATTCAAAGAAAAATTAACATCTATAAATGAAACCTCTGCTTTTAAGATTACCACACTCTCTGTTCCAGGAAGAAAATGATTCCAACTCCTTAGAAAGTCTATAAAGAAGGCTCAGATTTTGCATAAATATTTCATGTGTTTTTTAGTGTGTTTCTTCATCAATTCTATTGTCTCCTTCTCAACACCCTCTATCTTTGTTTAATTTATGTCTATACCATGAATCACTGCTTTGAAGCTTATTCAGTACTCTGGGTATATGAAAACCTTATAAAGGTATTAATGACATTTTTTTTCTGTTTTTTTCTTTATGTAGATCAGTCCAACTAAAAACACAAAAAGTATAGAAAAGAATTATGTTCTTCCCCTTATTCTATAAACCCATTTTGCATCAGACCCACTGTGAGAATTCCATTTTCAACTGGTTGGGATGGAAATAGTACCGCATCAGCTTTGAAAGCTTTGTGTTTAGGATGGGGGCATCCTGACATAGAGAACAATTAACATACCACACTTTGATGGGACTCAGAAAACTATATTCCACATTTAATTGTCTTAGTGTTTTTGGATAAATGGTCCTGAAAAGGCATCAGAAGCACTGTCTGTAGATGTATTTGTCCTATTATCAATGCCACTCTTCTCTACTGAAAGTAATTTATGGAAACCAGAATTCCCCTGTCATTATAAGTTGTATAAACTAGAAATATTTTACCTCCTCTTTTATTTCTTTGTAATAGTGACCATAAGATATGTGTGCCCTACCTTCAGACAGCAGATCAGATAATCAAACATAAGATGATCATTCCAGAAGGTGTTCTATCTCATCTCCACGAATGCTGCCCTGTGATGCATAGAATAACCTCATGATAGATTCCATAGGCTTTATCTAATTGCATTCCCTGCTTCTCTTCAGTGTCATTAAACAAAGGCATAGAAAAAAAAGTTTCTCTGGATCTTCAAGGATTTATTTCTGAATATTTTTGCATCATGTGAAAACTTTGCAGTTTTTGTGGTTTATTTTATTTTGACATTATGGTTACAACACTTCTACTATTCTTTCCTTTCTTGCCTAAGACATCTTATATACCCCTTCTTGCTCTCTTTTAAACACATGTCCTTTTTGTGATTAATAGCTGTCACACACATATGTGTGTACATATATGTCCATATACATATATATGCCTAAATACATGAATAAAACCTGCTCAATTTTATAATATTATTTTTATTTACTTTTTCTCTGCTACAAATTATTCCTGTCATGGGATTGTTGGTATTGATGTTGGATTAAGAGGAAAGGGATAACAATCATCCCTATCTTATAACTTAGAATTATCTATCATTTGAGGATACAATTTTAGATATTTTTATCATATAATAGATAAATTTTATGTAACTACTATGTTAGGCTACATGTTTTGTAGATTTGACATGGAGGCTGATAGAGTCAACCAAAATTTAAAAAGTTGTAATAAACAACCTAATATGTCAAAATTCAATAAAATATATTTTAATAAATTACATATACTGTTAATTTCAATGTGTTCCTTAAGGAAAAGATATCAATTTCATTTGACTTCAGCTGAAGAACATTTTCAGTAGTGTTCGTGAGACTCTCAAGAAGCATTTTGTTCCCCTTAAATTTTGCAAATCTTTCATCAATAGCCTCATGGGTTACTTTTTGCTCATTAGGATAAAAAAAAAAACAATTTATTTTAGGTTTAGATGAGCAAACCTGGAAGTCTATTTACATGACTGATGGTAGAGTAAGTGTGAGTCTTCTTAGCTGTGTTGCAATCCAGTATATGCATAAAATCCAAGATGATTGATACCTACTTGAATTATTTAGACTTTGAAAAAAGAAACTGTTCTACACATTATGAACACAATACAGCTCCTTATCTCTAATATCATACATTGTTGGCAGGTATTAAATCATCATAAGTTTACTTGTAATGATAGACTCTTAGATTTTTTTATAGTTTTTTTGAAAGTCTTTTCTAGATATTTGCAAAGTAATTGTTTGTTTCTATTTCTATGTAAATTAAGACACGAGTTTTGTTTCTATGGCCTTTATAATCTTTGTACCTCTTTGTTGCCCTAGAAATAAATACATATGAGTATCCTTCACAAGGGAATAGTAGAAATGGAATCAATAGACAGCAACATTATATATAATTAGTATAGCAATAAATAATATTTAAATAGTCATTGTATCATTAGAATATGCAAGGCTTTTCTTGTGACACTATTTTGAGAACTTTTAGCATGCTGACCTAGGTTATATTCATATATTTATTAAAACTAGACATAAATAGTGGATACTACTATTATTTCTATATGTAGTTTTGTTTTACTGTTTACTTCAAATTTTGAAGGAATTGTGAACAATGGAGGCTTTGTAAACAATACTAAATATGTCAAATAATACCAAATGACAACCAAAGAACATAGGGTTAAGATATTATGACATGTCATGACTTCTGAGAGAAAAATATCATATCGAATAAGAATGGGACAAAGGAATACCACATCAATCTTGTTTTTAATGATCTTCATTATTGTTCGAAATTAAATATACTCTTCAAAGGTATTTACATTATAAAATATATGCCATCTGATAAAATTTTAAGAGTTGATTAGTTCATGAGGGCTTTAATTTCATCAAGAGATTTATCTGTTTTTTATTATTACTTGAATAGAGCATTAGAAGGTCATGTCTACTTGGGGCAATAATTCACTGAAATGTGTGTTTGTAGTCTGTATCTTTCCCTCAGACAATTGTTCTTTGTAACTCTTTTTTAATCACAATTAATGGGATTACAGTATTATTTTGCCATATATCCTTTTGTAGCCTGGGTCACCACGCCCAGAACTAACAAAATCAAGTTAGCATGAACTAAAAACTCTGTACCTGTGACCCCAAATCAGTCCTTTAAGGGGTTTGCCTCAAAGTCACGTTCAAGATTACCTGAAGTACCTGAAAAATCACTGTGATTCAGAAGAATACGGAAAAAGGTAAATTCTTAATGGTTTAGGCAAAGTACAGTTCATATTAAGAAATCAAAGCTGTCAGAGAATAAGGCTAGAATATCCTGGACAAGGCAGCCTAGATTATGACTAAAAGAAGCAGTTTTTTTGCATAGGTACAGAGGCACTCCGAAGTGTCTGAGGGTTACTTTTAGCTCATTGAAACATTAAAGCACACCACTGCCTGGAGATTTAAAATGTTAATGAGAATTTAAATAGAAGTTGTATTTAGAAGTACATATAAAAGAGCATGGCCATAAAAGTCCTCACTATGAAAATGAGCCTGAAGACTATGTTTCATGCACTCAATTCTCCTAGGCTTCCTGTGGTGGTACCATTGGGATTCCTTCACTCTCTTCTGCTTCTTCCTTAGGAAGTGTACCTTTTCCTAAAAATCTGTCATGCTTCTATTTTAACCACAGGTCTTTGCAACATTGTTTATTCCATGACATAGGAACCTGAAAGAGCTTTGGAGGTTTCTACAGAACAGCACAATCTTAAAATACTAACCAAATCACAAGAAATAGAAGAAGTTAATTTTAAAAAAGTCTGAGGAAAGCTGGAAACAGTAGAAGTGTTTTTAGCCAGAGAAAAGCACACCACTTCATTGGCCAGGGCCAAATACTCAGCCCTTAAAACATCATACAAGTAACAGTATATGGACTGAGCAGGTTATTGTTCTCAATGTATATGTATATACTGGATACATATATTCATGCAAACAACTTGTGAAAGAAGGGGCCATGACAGTGAAGGAAAGAGGGGAGGGCTATGTGGAAGGAATTTGAGGGAGGGAATGGAAGGATGAGATGTTGCAATTATAGTCACAAAAAAATTAAAAAAATAAGAGTTTATTGTCAATGCCAGTGCACTAAACAAGGATGCTAATGGTTTTAAGCGCAGATTGGATAAGAATTATAACTATTATAAGGCTAACTATCAGATCTAATGGATAAAACAATCATGATATACATTTAAAAGTAAGCAAAAACATAGACTTTTAAGTATCAGAAGGTTAGACTATAGAGGGGATCATGTCAATCAACTTGTTAAGCCTTATCCATAATTGTTGTAGAAATCATTGCTATAGGGTATACTGAGATTCTGTGTTATAAGACAGAAATCTTAGCTGTCTTTTCATTCACTCCTAACTCAGTCATGTCCTGAGATAATAAGCTGACAGGTTCAGATACATGTAGTGTGATTACTTTTCTTCTTTGAATCACAGGCTTAGCACTATCAACAATACAACATTCATTTTAATGGGTGGCCTTTGAGACACTACTCAAAAAAAACCAAAAACAAACAAACAACTAAATATTGTGTCTTAAAGTATAAGTTCCTAAAAATTATAGAGAAATTGTATAGAGAAAACATGGTATTTTTTTTCTAAATCTGGTCCCAATAATTAGCAACATTGTTGTTCAGTAACATGTAACTGTTGTTCAGTGAAATGATTTCCCAATGATTAATAGAAATTCTTCACTGATTAGAATAAAACTGCTGTTGCTATATGATTAATGCTTTAAAACTCATGAACTCTAGACAGACAGCTCTCGAGCCTCCATGGGATTGAACTAAACCTTCCAAATGTGGGAGACAGTGTTGAAGCTTGGACTATCTGAAATGCCCCTGGCAGTAAAACCAGGTTCTATCCGTGGTGCAAGAGCTAGCTTGTTTGAGCCCATTCCCTATGGTGGGATACCATGCTCAGTCTCAATGCGTGGGGGAGAGACTTGGCCGTGCTCTAACTTAATGTGCCAGACTTTGTTGATTTTCCATGGAAGCCCTTATTCCTTAGGAGAAGTGGATGGGAGACGGGCTGAGGAGGTGGGAGAACTATACTTGGGCTTTAAAATAAAGGAAGCAATAAATACAAAGAAAAACTATACTGCATGGCACTAGTTCGCATTAGTTGCAATTTTCTGATCTCCTGAAAGTAACCAGGCAGTGCAATGATAACCCAGGATTGTTACAGTAAAGTTAATGATGCATTTGAGAAACTGTTCTAGCTTTCCAATGAGTAAAAAACAAGAAGAAAAACTGTAAACAAAGAACAATTTAAAGAATAAAGGATTATTGAAGGAAGTACACTTAAGGATTGTTAAAACAGTTCTCGAGAACAAACTTTTGAAGATAAATGGGACCCACCATACACACTATATTCTGAATACTTGAGAATTTCTTTCCGTTAGTGACTGGGATACCACACTCCATAAAATTTCCACGACTTCAACTGTGTGTGCTCTGTATGTCTCCAATTAAATGTGAGAGCAAATCATTTATTACAGTGATTTTCTCAGAATACCAACTCTTCTATTAAAGCATTTGTGGGGGAAAAGGTAAGAAGAATTTAGTGTATAATGCATTATTCCCTGCTCCCAACTTTTTACCTGAAGGAATCTAGGATCATTGAGAATATCAAAGCATCTTAAAATTTCTGTTTGATCATCATTCATTGAAACCTAGATTTATACTATTGAACAGACCTTTAAGAAATAAGTTTAAACCTTGCAGGGAAAAAAGACATTCTTTATAAGAAATGGTGCCCAGAGGCTGGACATCCACACAAAAAGCAAAGAGGATGATATAACAAATGTAGTCAGGAACATTACATCTTTCATAAGAGTTATTTGAAAATAGAGCATAGACCCAACTTGTAGGTGTGAATCTCATAAACTACCTAAAAAGTAACAAAGGCTATATTCTAGGTGATCTTGAATATAGCCAAAGCTTTTTAGAAGCAGCTCTAAAGACATGATCTGTGGAAAAAAATAGTTGATAAGCTATGCTCTATTAAACTTTAAAACATTTTCTGCCAAATAAATTGTCCAGAAAATTAAAAGAGGAGCCTAGACTAAAAACACTATTTGCAAAGATGTGTCTGATAAAAAAATCACATGAAATACACAAAAGTTTCTTAGACTCAATGGTAAGGACAAAATATAATTACAAATAAAAGTCTCAAAGAACTAAAGTTATCTCAGCAAAGTGGATATGCAGTTAGCAAACAAGCTTATGAAAGGTTGTTCCAAGTGACATGCTACTAGAGAAATGAAAAAAGAAATGACCATAAAATACAACTAACTTGAAAATTCCATAATATAAACAACAGCAAATGAGAGGCAGGATGGAATCACTGAGAACCCAAAATACTCCTAGTTTGCTAATAAGCAACAGGGGCAATCAATGTGAAATGGCAGGAACTTATTGGAAGGTGGTTTGTATTTTTCCTACAAAACTGAGCAGCATTACACTGTAAGAGATAGAGCAGTGATCACACTACATTGTTTACTGTTTATTTAAGCTCATGTTTATTTGAGTAAATGCACACCACTCAGCAAATAATCTTCCCTCAAGCCGTTCTTATGCTTTTACTAAAAATTGCAAAAGCCTTAGAGGCTGAGACATACTTTTGTAATGGATAAATAAATAAACTATGTCATATCTAAATAATAAAGCAGTTGTTAGTTAAAAGAAACAAGTCACGAGGTAAAGAAGCAGAGGAGAGAGGCAGGGAGGGGAGCTGAGAAAAATGCAGAGCTCAATAATAATCAATAAAAAGAGAAGCAACATAGAAAAAATCTAAGTGCATATTACTAAAGGAAAAAATAAAAAGATTGCAATATGGTATGATTTAATGTATGTGACATTTGGAAAGGATAATGATATAAAATATAAAACAAGTTTATATGAATTTTTACCAGGAGCAAGCAGAATACAAAAGTAAATATGGCTTGAAGTATTGTTAAATAATGCAATACTATGCAAGGCATTTTAATGATGATCACATCATTATACATTTACTAAAATCAATAGACTATATAAGAACAACAGCTATAAAGTCATCCATGATAGTGATATCTCAATGGAAGTTTATAAATAATTTGAAAAATGCAGTACTCTAGTATGAATCCCC
>LOEQ01000919.1:201008-233679 GCA_001685075.1 Bramus lutescens | reverse complement strand
TATGCTCCATCAGTCCCAGTTCAGCTGGCCTTGGTGAGCTCCCATTAGATCAGTGCCATCATAGCATTTTGTAAACCATAAACAGTCTTAAGAACTAAACAGTTTTTGCTACCTTTGTTAACCATCTCTTGTTAATTGACCATTTCACAGTCTGTAGGCATTTTTTAGGTTGTCATAGAGCTGACATGATTTTGAAGTTACAACAAATGGCTTGATGTGAAAACTGCTAATAGCTAGACAGACATTAATATTAAATGTGGTTAAATATATGAATGTAATAGAATTTTGAGATTGAAGAATGTGTTATTTTGAGAGAAGCATTAAGAAGTATTGCCATGAATGACTCTCAAGGAAGTCCAATTTTTTAAAGAAACATCTCAAGTAAGAGCTGTTCATGGGTAAAGAGAACACTCTTCAGCAAGAGTCCCAAAGGATTCTGGTTTTCTTCCAACTGAAAAAGACAAGTGAGATGACTCACTACAATGTTCTTTTCGAAGATCTGCCCAAACTCAATGCCAAAAATTTACATTTGAGCTACAGAGAAACACCACATTGGACAGACTTCTGCATTTTAAAAATTATTCATAGGTTGTGGTATCTGTATGGTTTAGGTACACTTTGGGGTTCAATTGTAGAAAAACTATCTTCTGCAGATATTTATTGATTTCCACAGGGATGGGGTACAACTCGAGAATTTTCTACAAAAGAAATTTTGCTTTAGTCTTGATTTTATGGAAAAGGCAATAATGATAGCCCCCAACTTCTTGTGCATTACTATGCTTGGTTTCCAAGATTTCATAGAACATCCAGATCTCAAAATACCACTGAAAACACTTTTAGATCAACTCAAACACACATGTCCATGCACATACATGCAAGTATTCTTGAGAGTTAGCATTTGTGTAAAGGACAATTTATGAACAGAAACTATATTTTCAAAATTCTTTCTACTTAAGTATAATGGACAAGTTGTGTATTTCGTTAGTGAAAATTTTATAGTGAAGTATGTCTGTCCATGAGGTCAAGATCATCAGCATTCAAAAGTCACATCTCAGAATAATTAGCTCAGAAAGTGACATAAACTTCATTTCATTCTCACCAAGTAACAAGACTCGTAGCAGTGCTTTCTAAAATTCTGTTTATATAGAGATGAGAAAATAAATCCTGCCCTATTCAAAGGCACTTGTAAACATATATCTGGTTTATATTACAAAGATTAACAATGATAAATGTTGATGACTCAGAGAAGAAACCAGTGAAACATACAATCAGCAATATCAGCATTAATATGTCAAAGCTGCATAAAACAGATAAATTGGAGAAATCTAGGAAAGTGATAGGACATGAACACATCAGGACCAGATTTCAGGTACTCAGAGATCGCAAGCATAAAGAACAGTGATGGTCATGGTAGCTGTCACACACATCAGGACCAGATTTCAGGTACTCAGGAGCCGCAAACATACAATACATTGATGGTCATGGTAGCTGTCAATGAGGAACTCCCCCAGGTGTTCCAGGCAGACAGATGACTTAAAGTCTTCTTTTTTTTCATGTAATGTTTACTGAATTTGTTCTTTTACAACTTCATATGTATGTTTTATATGCCTAGCTGAGGTTTTATTCACAAACAAAATGTCTTTTCTAAAAAATCATCGTATTTAGCCATTTCTATTTTTTTGTGGCATATTTTCAAGAGCACCTGACATCTGAAAGGATTGTCTCAAACATACTATACAACCAAGGTTGGTTCAAGTTTGTAGCATGAATATTGCCTGATTTTCCTTAGTGCTATTTTTTATTATTATGAGCTGAAATAATAGATTAATTCAAGATATAAATATATTGTGTCATATTGCTTATTTTATATTTAGTATGTCCCCTTTACACATGCTGAATAATAAAATTAGTTGCTATGAATTTTGTAAGTTTCAAACAATGCAGTGCTCTTCATTTACAATATCTAATTTTTATACAGAGAAAAAAAGGAAAACGTGAGCACGGTCTGCCTATTAATAATATTCCTACCATAGGTATCCCAAAGTTTCTTGAGAAGTTTTTTCCCACAGAACCTTAAGGACACCAAAATTTGCAAATGCAGAGTCTCATGTCAAATTGTAAAGTATTTACACATAACATACTGAGGTCCTACTGAGTTCTTTAAATGTCTCAATATTACTCACAGTGATCATACAAAACAGTGTATGCAAGCAAGTTGTTAAGAGAAGAGTGAGAAAAACTGTACATATTCAGTATGCATGATATTTTTCACATGTTTTATTGTGTGCTTGAATGAACCACAGATCAGAATCAACAGATAGAGATATACCAAATAACTATCATGCTGTAACACTATCCACAAGTACACAGTACAATGTAGCTAAATTCATTGATTAAGTGTATTAGCAAAGCAAGGTTTCAAAGTTGCATCTGACATTTTCTGAAACTTCCAGACTAGCTGAGTGTATTCAATGATGGCTAAATAAGTTTACCCGAAGAGAGCCAATAACTGGATTAATGTCAGCTTTGATAGGCTCCTCTAGTCTAATAATGCAGCCTACGCACCCTGACTTTCATATTCCATTTATTTTTATTGGAGAGATGAATTATACTGAGAATACATGGTCATAAAATTTTTACCATGGTACAGAATTGCTGTTTCCTGTCTTCCTGCCTCTACGCTTACTATTCAGTTTGATTACTCAATGCCTTTTTCTCTTTGTGTGTCTGACAAATGTGTATTCATTATTCAAAGTAAAAGTCAATCAATTCTTTTGAAAAACTATGTCCCATTGCCTTATGCACATATAGATATGTATATACATATCCAGGTAGACATCTATATGTGTATGCTCACATGTCCCTTTCTCCTATGACAACTGCTGTGTCTCTGACTTTACAGACTTATGCTTTCCCTCCTGTCACCTCCAATCACCAGTTCCAGTAAATTCTTCAAGATCTGGAGCTTCTTTGCCGGTCAGTGCTTTCCTTCAGCCTGCTTCTTTACTTTGAATTCCCATCGATGCCCCTAACCCCTATCTTTAACCAGTACTTCATATCATGGTATTTGTTTAAATGATATTCCCCTCATAGTCATTTTCTAATCATTTATACCAAATCACGTTTCATTTTCTTATTTGATTCATGTCTGTTCATGGATTTGTAATTATTTTCACTTAACTGTTTCTTAATATTTGTCCCATGTGTGTACTTTAAAAAAGGTGAGAATAGTGAGTGCATTGATTTTGATCACCAAATCATAAATAAGGAGTATTTATCTTATACTTATGTATCTGTCCCTTCTAAACTAAAGGATGAACACAGAAAATACTCCAGGAATGTTCCATAACTATATCTAGCACATATACCACATGTGATATAATTTAGGAAATTGATCATTTTCTGCATTTGTTATTTTTTTCTTCTCATTATTGAAGAACTTTACTGAGCAGGATATTTTCCAATGCAGATATTTATCTCTTAGTTTCTTAAACTTGCAAATAATATTCTACACCAAACAGAAAAAAAACCAATATATTTAGGAAACAAAATTAGAAGCATTGGCTTTTTCAACCACAGTAATTCCCCAAATTTTAAAGATCCTTCCAGAGATATTCTCACAGAGGGTTGACAACAGAGATTTCACAGGAAAACAGTGCTTCAGGGTTTGAAGAAAGCAAGCTACCAGGAAAAAAATGTTCATGGTGGCCTCTCCCTGCTGGAGAATCTAGACAAGATCATCCTTGCAGTCACCGTGATTTGTCTCACTCATAGTCTTCAATTGATTTACTGAAACTGCTATAACACATTTAAAACGGAACCATTGATTACATGATTTTTTTTTATAATCAATAGAAGACCTATACAGGGATGTACTATTATTTGATAAATTGATGGAATAAAGTTATATAAAAATTGATTTTTGTCAGACAAATAGGCATTGAAATGCTTCAAATTAAATTGGCAATATAGCAATAAATCATGTATATTTAAGACAACACTGTACCCGAGTAAGAGATGTCTTGTGTTGGCAGAAGTACTGGTATAGAAATCTTTGGTTCTGACAAGACTAGGATTGTGAGTCATGAGATCTGTGAGACACCGCTGAAGGCAGCTAATGGGACTTTGGCTTCCATTTCTCAATCCTTGACACAGCCCACTGCTCAGGAGACCTGTACCTGCTGCACGCCTCATCAGCACACTATAACAGAATTAAACAAACCAATAAAATGATAGCAACATGAGGGACTGCCTATGACTCCTAATTGTACAAAATACATAAGTACAGGTAGTTATAATCTGAACATTTAACTCATTTTAAATCTGTGACAATTATCTGGAATTGTGTAAAAGAGATTCATGTCTAAGTGAATTACGTAAAGAAAGCCAAAGCAATGTCATGAAATTTTTGCCTTTAAATTTGACTTGATTTCCTGTTAGGATGACAATTAGTTCTATACCATATAGGAAGTAAAAATCCTTCCTTGCAAAATTCTCTTGATTATATAATTACCTGAATATATACCAATAAATATTCTCAACATGTTACTTCTTGCTAATAATGTCCTTCCCCCGACCCCCAGAAGAGCATCATTGCTACTTTGTTTATTGGATTGATACAGTAACAGGTTGTTTTAGCTCATACACTAAATTGAGGCTCATTAAATTAATGCTCTTGAACTGAATGAAACAAAATAAATGTTGATTTACAGAGACAGTATTCTTTGAGGATCAATCTTGATTAGAAGCAACTTGCTACATTTGTGGAAATTATTTCATATCATGAATAAGAATTTATCACATGTACCATATATCTTAAGCCCACTCAAATATATTTGTAATCAGCAAATGATAGTGGGTAGAATTAAAAATAAAATAATAAGAATAGTTTATGTTAATGAAAATCTAGATTCCTTTAACGTACTTTTTTTTTTTACTATGAATGGCTTGCATACTGAAGAATTTAGAAAAAATTAGAGCTAAGGAAAAATGTAATAGAAAGTCCAAAACTGTTACACTTTTAGGACATGTCATTGTGACAATGGTTCCGCTTTTATATAAATCTGACTATGACCTGGCTACACAGCAAGTAAATCAAGAGTAAAGGACCTGAAGACTGAAACTACAGTATTTTGTAAGCTAATTTCATGTATGCCTTTCCATCAATTTGCTATGATGTGGGATTTCCCTCTGTATGCTGTGATGACAATTAATGAATAAAGAACTGCTTTGAGCCTATACCAGAGCAGGGGTGGGGGTGGAGCAGAGCTAGGTGGGGAAAACCAAGCTGAATGCTGGGAGAAAAAAGGTGGAGTCAGAGAGAAGCCATGTAGCTTTCTGGAATCAGACGCTAGGCACTTTACCCAGTAACCCACAGCCACGTGGTGATACACAGATTAATGGAGATATTTTAAATTAATATGTAAGTGTTTGCCAATAAGAAATAATAGCTAATGGGCCAAGCAGTGATTTATTAATATAGTTTCTGTGTGATTATTTTGGTTCTGGGTGGCCAGGACAAACAAGCAGCCTGCTACTACAATGCTATAACTTTCTAAATACCCTTACCAATGTAGAAGAGTTTACCTAAGGGAAAAATAGCCTTGAGATAGGCATGACAGAATAACCATGGATTGGATTCTGGCTGTAACATGGTTCTATCTTTGCCTTAAATAGATGCTACTAAGCATGTTTGTTTTTCCCATTTTTATTCTCTGAAATGTTAGAAAAGAAATGTTTATAAGTAATATTTTTGTTACTATCAAAGAGAAATATCATATTCATAAATATTTTGTTCGGCTAAAGTATGTATATATATACATTAAAAATATAACTTTAGTATATTAAATGCTAAATATTTCCATGCTTTTGAAAATTAAGAACTCAGTTTTAGCTTGGAAAGAGAAAAAATGAACTAACTTCAGATCCTATTGATCAGCTCTTAATTCCTTTAACAAAATGCACAAAACAAAACTATATGAAGATAAGCTTATATGGCTCACTAATATCAAGGCTCTTGTCCAAGAGCTAATAAACATTGTCTGGAGTCTCTAAAGAGTGAGCAGTATGACAACAACTAGAATGTGTGACTAAATTAACCACTCGCCCTTGGGACAGGAGACAAAAGAGAGAGAGAGAGAGAGAGAGAGAGAGAGAGAAGGCTTCAAGGGTACACTTAGAGGTCATGCCCCTGTGACCAAGAGAACTTTTATTAATCCCTGCCAGTTGTATCAGCAAGAGCACCAAACATTCAAACAGAAAATTTCAGGTGAAAACTCTACATAAAAATCAAAGTAGCTGGGTATGTGTCAAAAGTATTTTTCAAAGATGAGAAAAATTACCTTCACATTCCTATGTATTTTCTTTAGTAAATTATAACCTGGACAGGGTAAGACGATATTTTGTATACTTAGCTTACTACTAACCTATCCTCTGTTATAAAATAATCACTCATTGATTTGATTTGCTTGGATGTATAGCAAACTTGTTGACATGTAAACACTTAAAAAGCAGAAGTTTGTGGGGTTTGCCCAGATATCAATGAAAGTAATTATTTTTATAGTTGTATATATAATTAGTATCTCTGGGGTTATTGTGGGCCTTTCCCATGTAACAGGAGAATGCAAATTAGTACATTATCAAACTAATATCTTTCAACTGACTTGTATTATCAATTAAATCATCTGCAGTCACAGAAAATTTCCTCTAAAATCGTATTAGTTATATCGTCTGTGTTCTCTAAAATGTACTCAATTCACTTTATGCTTTTCCAATATTCTTAAAATTGAGCTGATAATCCATTTGCCTCAATTGGCATTTTAAAAGTCAATTATATTGTTGGTATTTCATGTCTGCCCTGTAGTTCTTGGAACAATACATAACTCCTTCTTCTGAGAGCCATTATCGGTGTCCTTCCACTCGCAGACTAAGATGCGCATGTGTCAATAGTGTCCTGCCAGTTCTTAAATAGTTTTCGATGTTTACTCTATGAATGCAATGACTTACAGGCTGCTACTTTTCCTACTGCTGGTTTAACAAGGTATTTAAACCCAGTAGTGGAATTTATTTCAAGATAGCAATATCAGAAAAATTATCTCAAGAGGTGGAAAACTTGATATATGGCATTACCAGTTTTATATTGTTCAATTCGAAATCCTAAATACAATAAATTGAAAATTCTGACACATTGAAGGATGCATGTGTTTTAGAGACATTTACTGTCTGGTATTCACAATGGAGATAAGGGAAATCCACTGAGATTCTTTATTCCTTGAAGATTTGCAGCTGTCACTTAAAGGTGGAATCATAATCATCTATGGGACTGGAAGCTCTTTCTTAAAAGAGGGAAGTCATGGAGATGATTGTTGATATGCACATGAGCAGGGGTACCCTTCTCGTGTGGCTGTGATGACCAGTGCACCTTCATCACCTACTAAACACCAGAAGATCATTTGCATTTCTACTGTGTAAGAAACAGGCATTTTAATGCTTCTAAACTGGATTTAACCTAGATTATGATCATTCACCATTGTCACATATGGCAAAATCTGCTTTTATTCATGAATTGAAAATTGTATCAAAGTAGCTTCAGCACAGACATATATGTTTTATTTTTATTTTTTGTATCATATGGTAATACAGTAGGCCATAATTTTCTATTAACCAGACTTAGAGTTGGGTGGGCTGGTAAATGCTGCTGTCATGTTAATTATTGACGTCAAGGAACATGAATCTGTCTCCTCAGAGTACTCTTACTTTTTCTATTACCACAGTGATAAGTTGTTTAGTGGCTACTCTGCCAGTCAGGATCCACGAGGGATAGCAACATTAGAAGGCCCCAGTCAAAGTTAATAAGAGAAAAAAACTGTTGAAATAATCATATGGTTGTCACATTAAAATCTTGTTTGTCCTAATTGCTACATATGTATTGCTTAAGGAGATATGTACATGTTTCCAAAAAAAGAAAATCCTTTACAATGAAAGTTTTCGCATTATCTCCTACTGCTGCTAAATTCATTATGTATTTTAATGTCTTTTAAAGTGTGAAAATCATTCCAGATTCATGGTATATGTTTTTGTAATATACAAACACATGTAGAATTTACTTGTAAATTATAATTCAAATAACTAATATAAATGTTAGGCATTGTTTTTTAATATGTAATGCTTCCTAGTGTTTATCTCTATCATATTACATGATATGCAACACTAATAGTATAATAATTTGCTATATAAAACATGTTTTGGGGGCTTTATGTTGCTTTCTTTTCTTTGCTTTTTCTTCTTTCTCAGATTTTTTTTGTATTTCCTTCTCAGCTGCCCTCCCTTCCTTTCCCTCATTGCTCTCTACTTCCCCTCTCTTTCCCTTCTTCCTTTCTCATCCCTTCATTGTTTACTTCCTCAAGTTAGATATGGCATTTTCTGTGCTGCTTAAAGAATGGAAGATGAAACTGATGTTTAAGCAGCATTTTCATGTCTCTCTTGGAGCATACCTAAATGCTAACTGCTCCTATAATAATAGCGTTCCACTGTTATTATGGGTGCCATTTTGTGTATAAAGCAAACTCAGTGAAGCCATTACCTCAGCAGATAACTGTACATCAGTGACAAACTTCAAAGTGGTCCAACTTGTCTATGCCCAAGCAAGTATGAATACCAAGATGTGATTTTGCAAAAAGTGTGAACTCATTCTTTGAGACACACAGCAGCCATTGTGCTACCACAAATGCTTTTCTGTTCTCAGCAGAGAACTTGACTCTAAGTGGAAGCTCACTCAGGCAAACGCGAATGCACACATTCCCATAAACCAAAGCAATTTCTATGTCACTAACCCTGAAAAATCACTCTATTGCGATTTTCTAGAAGTGCCCTTGATAGTATATGCACAATGTCACTGTCATAAAGTTATGCAATACACAACGTTGTCCCATTCACAATAACACGTTAAGAATTTCATGCCGACCATTTGTCACGTAAGGCATTCCATTGTCCAGGGCTCACTGTTTTAAAGCCCGTAATAGAAAACCATGTGGATGTTTTAAAATAAGAGCAAAAAGGAAATGGGGCTATAGCTCAGCATGATGGCTTTTAGCTAGTCTCTGAATGTTTGTGTGTGAAAGGATTACAAAAAGAATGAATGGGCATGTATTTATATGCAACCTCATATTTCCAGCATACTGTATTTCTAACCATGCTTGTAATTGACATTGTGATTGTGACTAGGTTTAATAATTTCAGTGTCTGCAATGTCACCCAGTTCATTCTTTCTTGAACACCAGGTCTGAGTGATGGCTGACAGTCCTATATGTAAGAATACAAAAAGGCATAAAAGACAAATCTAAAATGTCCATAGAAATACTTAATGGTTATTAGACTACTTAAGAAGTTGCAGAATGTATATGCAAATATCAAAAGAACACATTAAGAATGGCATGCTATGTTATGGCATGGATTATGGCCATAGCTCTACTAGGTCTGGCTGAACTTGAGAATGAAAGTTAAGACTCCAAAGGAGAGAACCAAGGAAGATTTGCAAGGGGGAAAATGAAATCACTGAAGTATATTTTATATGAAAATTATAAACATGTTTTAAATCCAAAATAATAATAAATATTAAAATTATACCCATTAGGCATTTTAGGAAGCTAGTTATTACCTCTCATTTGTTTCCTATAGTATCCTTGACAAAATGAAGCAAGTACAGATTAACATGAAAAAAAGAAAATAATTTGTGGGTAAATTTTGTTAAATAACTTCCATTCTAATCTGAAGTTTAATGTTCAGGACAATAATCTCACATTTCCTCAATAACTTTATGCAGGACTGCGAGTTTCTAATATTCAATATGATAATTCAACAAAGATTTTATCATTTGAATTTTTATGGAAAAGCCCTCATTTTCGTAAAAGAAAAGATGGTAGTTAATAACATTACTTAAAATTCTCTGGAAATTCATTTTCTGATGTATTCAATAACTAGATTTCTTTATTAGTCTAACAATATTTTAGAATATTTACATTCCAAATCATGGAAAGATTTAAAAAGTTTTAGAGAAAAATGAAACAAAAATAACTATTTTAAAGTAGAAATATAATTTGTTATTCAATGATTTATATTCTAATGGATAGATACATTAAAACATGTATGAGAATATAGATGAAGGTTATGTATTTGACTATTTCTCTAACTTAGTGATTTCCCAATAATAAAGGAAAGAAAAATATTAGCAAGTAGTAATTATATTTCTGGAAATCTAAAATGAGCATCCTGTGTTTATTAATTTTCTATCCTCCTGTTAAACTTTGCAATTAGATGTAGAAGGTCATAGGAAGACGCAAGGCACATTTGTAGGAGCAATCAAATCATGCTTAAATGCTTCCGTGGTGTTATCTTTCTTTATGGAGACCTCTGCTAACCCAGCTTCAGTCAGGAGCCAAACTGGCTGCTCTTTCTCATGTGATGCTTCCCCTCAGCCAGGCAGGCTGCAATGTGATGCATCCAGGATGTGATTCAGTGAGAAGTCCTTTGCCTTTTAAGCCAAATATCTTGATTACACGGTGATGGCGAGGGACATTGTGAACCAGAATACGCAATGAAGAACTAACTCAAATATTCCTAAATCATTAACACAAGAAAAAGCTAAATCAATATTAAACAATATAACTCTCGATGCTTTTAGAAAGATTAGCATTAGAATGCTTATGAGTCTTCTTTAAAAAGGGAGTTTATGAGCTTATGGGGTTTTATTTCTGTCACAGAAAAAGATGCCTTAATGCTGGAGAGGTGTTTTCTAGGCAGGTATGAGTGCAAAGACCTGAGTAAAAGACTGTACATAGAGAGAGAGAGAGAGAGAGAGAGAGAGAGAGAGAGAGAATCAGAATAAAGGTTTATATAGTGTGAGTGTTCTCTCTTCAACAGTTCATTGGTTAGAATTTAATCTTATTGTGAGGAATTGGCAGTGGAAAATTAACAAATACGGATTTAAGTAGAATGTTTATGGTGTAGTTAGGATTAGGTAAAGCAATACGTTGCAGTTCACTAAACTTAATTCAGAAGATTCTAGAGCAGGAACAGAGGACAGGTACACATTTGAACACACATGCTTAAAAAGGCTCATGTATGTTTTCTGGAGATACTAAAAAAAATGAGTACTAAGAATATTTTTCCATAATGATTAAAAACACAATTTAGACATTGGCCTTTTGTTTAATACTCTTAGATTAAATTCTGAAGAATATTTTGCCCTAATTTCTTGTTGACAATTGTTAAATTACAAGCATCCACTTAATAATGGCAAAGATAGTTGAGACACACCACACAGATGATTGCTCTAACTGGAATCTGAATCTGTGGACTTCAGGTGACAGCACCAGCATGATTTCTCTCAAACAAACTTTACTTTCAAGCAGTTCATTTGCCTGTCATTTAAATATAAGGCACAGGATAGATGAGCGCATTGTATTTCATATTTCATCACTTGTAAAACTATTGCAGGTACCAATTTTTAAACGCCTCAAAACTCAACTTCCGAAAAATCTGGTTTTCAAAATTATATTTCCTCCCTTTTAAATTGACAGCTGAAAACAGCCCTAGATGAAATAAATGAATAGTAGGCATCCCTGTGGGAAGACAAAAGATACATATTTGCAACAAACTGATGATTTGGCTTTAATATTCTTTTCCAGCAGCTATCAAATTAACGTCAAACACAATGACTTAAGACCATGTACTGGAAAGCTCAGACTAGGTTTTGACACATCAGTGTCTAATTGGCTTACATCCAACAACTTTATCCAGTAAGCAAGCATGTTTAGTTACCTCCAGACAGATTTTACAACTAATTTACCTTTTAATGGTTCACTGGAAAGCTAAAGTGCTTAAAATGCAACACTTTACAGACCCCGGTGAATGATTAATAATATTTGCTATAAAAATGTTTAGGCTAAAATTACAGAGGCCATTCGCTATGGTATATAATTTTTTAAGTTTTCAATCATTTTTTTATTTTTCTTGTTACAGAAACAATTATTTGGAGGCAATACCAGATCAAAATACTTCTAATACTCTTATGGTAATGGATTACATTTCATCAAAATTATTTTTAGGACTAAAATAAAATTTAAAAACAAGTATTTTCATGGGCTTAAAACAGAGAACCTAAAGTTGGAAGGAGAAAATGTTGATGTGTATTTAGAAAGAATTGGGGGGCGGGTATAGGGTGTATTTGAATAAAGCACATTATTCTCATGTAAATAACTTATGATTAGATTTTTAAAATATCCTCAGCTTAAAATAAACTGAGGGATGTGTCTAAATTTATGGCAGATCATTTTACTTAGCTCACATTTTATCCGATGTCTTTGGTTCCCTTTCAGTATCTTATTGCTTCTCACAGTAATTACATCTGTCTTGTTTCATAAGAATGGCCAGGATATACGGAAGGATTTTTGTTCAGGACATTTGAAACTCAGTCTTCAAACCTAAGCACTAAGAGTCAAATCAATATCACTTCAGAAAACTAGCATTTACGGCAAAAGTAGAGTTTGTTAGAAGACAGACAGAATTGACATCAGCAGATATTTATATAGCCTTTCTGTGGTTGTTTAGAATACTAGATATAAACATGAGAATTATTACTTAATCTAGGTGATGTATCTATATAACAGTGCTTCTCAAAGCTTGCTTCTGGAATCCATAACCCCAATTTATTTACACTCAGAAATTAGTTACACATACAAAGCCAATAAGTTAGTATCTTTAACCAGAATACAGCCCTGTAGAAGATGACAGTGCATGTTAAAGCTTGAAATTACTATTTGATAAGATACCTTTACAGATCATTGTATCTTATATAGTTCACATTTGTATAAATTAAATTACGCAAGCATTTAAATACATGTGGGACCTTTGTTATTGCCCAGCACCTAGACATAAAGCTTCCTGAAAGTAAGGATTTGTACAGGTACATTTCAAATTTCCCAAAGACCTGCATAGCGAGCATCACCTGCTATTCCATGTTTGTTCTACTAAATATTACTTTACTTTGTGACTTGATTTTAAAAGATGAGAACTTTAACAAATGCACAAATATTAAATACTAATATAAATACCATAGTCCAATGCTAAGGAGAAATAGCTTGCTTTCAAGTTTGTTTTTTTTAAGCATGTCTTGCCATTGCTTATCATTAATCTATTCAAATTTAATGTTACATTTACAATGTTTATTAAAAGGCATTTTAAAATGCTTGTCATAGTTACATCATCATAAACTATATATGTGTAGTTTTCATTATATAGCAAACTGATAAATCACAAAGTACACGAAGCTGTTGAAATGTTTTCCAAGAAAGGCTCCAGTGTTGAATTAAGACATATTCCCCAATACAATCTGTATTCAGTGGTGAGTTGCTGCCTGGAAGAGGGATCTAAACAATGATTCAGAGGGTTCAGGAGGACTGAGGGGTCTATTCTAACAGAGAGTTCTCATGCCACTCTGTAACTGAATTTCTCTATACTTCAGCCATTTCCTTAGACTCTGGGAAAGACTACATTTAAAGCACTGGACTCATCTACTGGATGGCATTTTAAGGCAGTCCAGCATTCCAGTTATAGTCTAGATATTACTGGTACCCTTAACCAAGGTTTTAGTGCAAGTTGAGAGCAAACTCAGGTAGAAAACTTACACTTTTATCAGAATAATCCATGTAAAGAAAAGTAACACTGGTAAAGAGACATAGGACATTTAAAATTCATTAAGCAGTTTTAATACAAACAATGGAAGGTTTTCATTCATTTGAAAAATTGTACTTTTAAACAAAAGTCCCAGTCTTCCATATTCTCACAGGTCCATCTAAGTAGGTACTTTCCCCTTGTCTGAATGGTTATTCAGGAACACAGAGGCGGCTGAACCTACTGGAACAATCGCACCAAGAGGATCAGCTACAGTCTGAGCTAATGTCATGGCTGAGATGAATATATTTGATGCTATTTTTTAAGTATCAAAATACAAAACTGATTGGTTATTCAAGGTTTTCATCTAGAATTCTAGCCTACTGTTGGATCAGAATCCCAGGATGCAGCCACTGACAGTGTGCTTGCGTGGAAGCATTGAAAGTGAAGTCAGAAATGGGAGACGAGACAATGGGGGAGCGGGATGGTTGAGGCAGGAGAGGGCCATAATGGGAGAGCAATGAAAGAGAGATCTTGATAAAGAGAGCCACTATGGAGTCATTTTAGGAAGATATCTGGTGCTGGGGAGATGTCCAAGAATCCACAAGCGTGACCCAAGTGAAGACTCCTAGCAATAGTGGAGAGGGAGCACAGCTGTCTTCCCTTGTAAGCAGATTGGTGAATAACCCAACTGTAACTATAGAGCCTTCATCCAGCAACCGGCAGAACCAGATGCACAACCAAGCACCTGGCAGAGCTCCAGGGATCCAATTGAAGAGAAGAAGGGATTATATGTGCAAGGGAGGTCAAGATCATGAGGGAGAAATCTACAGATGCAGCTGAATCTAGTTTATGGATACTTAGGAACACTAGACCAACAGCTGTGGAGGTTTGATGGGACCAAACTAGGCCCTCCATATGTAGGAGACAGTGGTGAAGCTTGTGAGGCACCTGGTGGTGGGACCAGGGATCTATACCTGGTGCGTGAGCTCGCTTATTGGGGCCCATTCCCTATGGTGGGATGCCATGCTCAGCCTTAATGAAGTGGAGAGGAGCTTGGTCCTGCCCCAACTTAATGTGCCACACTTTGTTGACTTCCTTCTGGAGTCCTTAACCATTGGAAGGAGTGGATGGGAGGTGGGCTGGGGGGAAGGCAGGAGAGGAGGCTGTGGGGGGGCGGACTGTGGATGGAGTGTAAAAGGAAATTTAAAAAATTAAAAAAGATGTAATAAAACCTCAGGAGGTTAAGTGCATCAAGTGTGTGTGTGTGTGTGTGTGTGTGTGTGTGTGTGTGTGTAAAATAAAGTTAGAGGGAGCAAAAGGAAATAGCCTGTGAAGGTCCCGCAGGCTGTAAGCAACATGGCTATTTGAGCGTGACTTCCAGAGTAGTTAGAGATCATAACAAGACATCATTGTGCTCACTTGCCTGATGGTCCACGTGGATCTGCAGGATTTAAAATATCCCTTCTGGGCTTTGGTATTACTTGGATCTAATCCATCCTTACATTTCTCCTATATTTCCTTTCAGAGTGGGAGTATTTATTCTTTGCCATTGTATCTTGGAATTATGTAACTTTTTTTCTTTTACATACATTCATAATAAGAGTTTGCCTTGGGTTTTAGAGGGAACTGGATTTGAATATTTGATTGTATCAGAACTGTTAAAACTGTGGAAACCTATACAAATAGATTTAAGTATGATTTTTGTTATTAAACAGATATGATGCTTTTGCATTCAAGAGAACCATGTTTTGGCTTATGTGTGAAGTTTACCCCACCAAAGACTCATGTATCAGTTTTTGGAAACAGAGATCAGAGGTAAAGGACTTTAGGCCATGACTGGATCAAGAGAGCACAGTTTAATCTATCAGAAGATTCATCCATGTGGTCGCACCTTTTCTTTCTCTGTGTCTACTTTCTGGACACAATGATAAACAAGGCTTTCCCACTACACACTTTCACAGTGATGCACTGTCTTATGATAGGCCCATAAATGTGGAATCTTTTTACTATAGCCTGAAACCACGGCCTCACTGAACCAAATCCACTCCTTAACCCTTTAATTTGTATTCTTGGGAGTTCTGCCATAATAGTGAAAAGCTTGACTGAGATACCAAGTAGACAATGATTTTATGTGCACACATTTTAAAGCATTTTTATGTCAATGACCTCATTTGATTAAATTACAGGTACAAACCATCTTAAGTATTTTATAATATGAGAACTTGTTTGGGAGAAAAAGGAAATTACCAAAACAGGAAGATTATTGTTTTAAAGTCTGCTTCTTACACAGTTACATGAATTTCAATCTCTAAGTTAATTAAAAACCATGTAAGAATAACTTTGAAATTCTTTTTTCCCTGTTCATTTTTGCCTCTTTGTTTTTCTTGCTTTTGATAATAGTGTTTATGGAAGGGTTTAGACAATTTTCTACATGCATAAAATTAAGGAGAATTATCTTAACTTTCTACTAAAGATTTACCATGCTCTGATAATCAAGGGCTATTGTCTGCTTTTTCCTTTAAAGAATTTACAGGTTAAAAAATAATCACTTCATAATTAAGTGAAATTATTTATAAGATGTGAGATCTGTTTGCTCTTACTTGTAAGCTAAGGAATTAAGCTGACACAGAGGTCCACAACTCATATGTATAATTCTTAAATATTATATGATTTCTATGTTCTAATTACTTAGAAAGTCTGAGTTATTTCTAAATGTGGTTCTATTCCTATTGTTTCATCCTTGGCTTAACCCAGATATGTGCAACTAAACATAGACATTCATATCAGTTCAGAGTTTACATAGCTTCTCCCTGGCCCACAGTGAGATCTTAAACCACACAAGTGATTCTTCTGGAAAGAAATATAAGGGCCCTAAAAACAGATTTAGAGTGACTGGATATTGAAGGTACAAAGCTAAGGAGTGTGGTCTGTATGACAATGTGTAGCTTTCCAAGAATCTCAATGGGTCCTAGGTGCCTTACTCAAATGGAAAGGAAGGATACTAAAACCATTCTTCTTACATGCATGACAAGCTGGGCATGATTTTTATTTGTCTGACTTCAAGAGAAGACTCAAAGATGGTGCCTTCTATTTGCCCTTCCTTGATTCCGTGAAGTTTCTCAATTAGATTTCACCTTTGTTTTTTCAGGCAAAGGTTTTCAAATTCTTCTCCACAGCATTTCCCAAGGTGGACTCAGATCTGCCCTCTAATCACTGACACCATCCTTTTCCTTCATTCTTTTTTCTTATTCTAATCGTGTGATTGTAAGAAAGAAATCAGGTTGCCAGGGTAACAAGTACGGAGAATGGGCACGTCTGTCATCACAGCAAACTCCTCTTCAGTGAACCTCAGGAAACTGGCATATTAGAACCACTCATCATTCCATGAATCCTTTACCCACTTCAGTCTCTGTTCTAGCATCCTGCCCCCAAACCTAGAATAATTGTATGGCTGATTTTTCCTTGAACGTAAGTTTGTTTCTGTTATTTACCATGGGCACTTCCCCTTGGTTCAGTAGACTTCCTCATCTGTTCTAGGCACATTCAACATTTTGCCAAATAGTGGTACTGGCAGTTCCTTGGAAGTTACTGAGACAGAAGACCTTGTTATCTTGGTAACTTCACAAGTTGGCCTTGCATTACAATCTCAGTGGCAGCCTGAGCTGGACTATTCCTTTGCCCAAGAGTATGGGTTAGGCTGCACAGAATGGACCGTTACAATAGAACAGAAAACCAATGTACAGATATGCCCAAAGTTATTTTCCATTTTCATAACCTTCTCTGTATTATTATTTATCTATATATCTATTGCAAAATAATTTTATTAAAATTGAAAGAGCAATTTAGCCCCCACAAACCATTCACTGAAGAAATAAACAATATTAAATAATTGTTTTTCATGGAAAAACAAAACAATAAAAATAAAAATGGTTGGCATACACTTAGTGTTTCCCTCATATTAAAGAGCTGCATCTTTTCTTGTTGGGTTTATTATTCTTTCCATGATGCATTGAATCATGTATGTTTACTGTGCATACAAAAACACTGGTATTTTTTCCTGTCTCACCTGGGGATTTTCCCTTTTCTCAGAGGTAAATCCTAATGCTCTACCAGCTCTGTTCTCCAACTTCTCTTAGTAATCCCACCTGAGAGCAAGTCTCTGATACCCGTGGTAGCTAAATTGCAAACAGGTGTCTTTTTCAGGACCGTCTTCTAACTTGGCACTTTCTAAGAAGTATCATGTTTATTTCCACCTCATCTCAGTGGAAGCAATTTCCAGCTTTCCAACCAGCAATTTTTCTCTGGTGTTGAATCTTCATACATTTTCTCTCTGCAAGGAAAAAGGGAGCGATACTGACTTTAGAAACTGCCCTCTGGGCTAAGATGTTTACAAATTGGTGTTAGTACAAAACAGAACACAGAAGAGTGGCAAAAAAAAAATGCCAGAATAGAAGGAGAAACTAAACCAGTGAAGAGAGAAGAGAACAAATTCATATCCAGGAAGTAAGACTATAGAGCAATTAATGAAGAAATAAGCTCAGCTACAGAAAAGTAGTCAGGATCTCACATCTGCATTACATTCCTGCTGGCTTCATCATTAAGCCTTCGACATCTCCTAGGTCTTCTGTTAACAACTAAGTAATTCAAGATTCTGTTACTGATTCCTAAAAGTTGAAGTATTATTTCAGTACAGTGGATGCTCAGTCTTGTGTATTAATAATCATAAATCCAAAATTCAGTCTACATTACAGTTACTCCACTTTCTCAGGCAGCCTCTGATGCAGAAAGACAACTGGCTAGTGCCATAAAGTTGCACAGATAGTTCCAACAAAACTGGCCGCTTGAGGATTGGCTGAAATGCTGAAGAAATCCTTCCTGTGGTAAGACCTGCTCACAGTTGCTGTATGAATTTTGGCTACCTCTCCTCATGCCACTGATCAGTTATCAATTTCCAGCGGTCTGCCCTCTATTTCCTAACAGTTTCTAGGGAGTGTGCAAATGATGTTTCGTGTGTACCTGACAATTGCAGGAGCTGATAGTGTGGCTGCTGAATCTGAGGAGAATCCTGGAGCTGTTTTAGGTCAGTCTAACACTTACAAAGGAAATACAATTAAGGATGAGAATAAAGACAATGTGAACACCCCCAGAATAAACTGCAACCCACATAACAATCTCATTTCCTTCAAAATTTGTCATTAGTTACTTCCAGGAGGAAAAATGTGGCACTGTGCCCAGGATCTGAACACACACTTGGCCAGGGAATCAAAATATCTGGAAAAGATCTGGAGGGATGAAGTGGATTTAGTGACTGGCATTACGCGATGGCAATACGCTGCTTACCTGAGCCACCAAACAGGCTAATATGCTGTAAGTTGCCTGATCTCTTTAATAGCTTTCAGAGCTTAAAGTTTAAACTTTAGGCATGCCATATGCCTTGTAAATGTCTCCTGTGTCTAACAAGTCCTGAAATAATACCATGGAAAGAATTCAAGGAAAGAAAGCCATAGTTTCACTAAGGCGAACATAGTGCAGATTTAATACTTCTCATCCTATCCCAATCTTTTTTTAAATAGCGATAGATATGTCAAAAAAGCCTCATTATGTCTCTGAAGAGTTGATCAGACTATATATAATGTCTGATTATATGTATATGTATACAGCTTTCTACTTATCTATTCCTTCTTGACTCTTCTTTCTTCCCTTACTTCTTAATATAAATCACACCTTTGGGAAACATCCATACATTGAATGCAAATATGAAAATGGGTTCCATATTTACTTGTCTCTTCAGTCCTGGGTCATTGCACCCACCTTCATGTAGTAGATCTCGCACTCTTTGAAAGATATTAGTAACGTCTGTACTTTACACTTGAGAGAAAGTGCTTGCTTTTTTTCCCCTTCATCCTGTATGTAGGAATGGGTATTTTGCATACTGCCTACCCTTGTCTGAAGAAATCTTTCTCCAGATCTTTATCTCTAAACAACCTTGAACTCAGACAAGTAAGTGAAAGATTGTTAAACTCAAACAGTGTTTGTCACTAGCTTTGAGGTTTGACCTAACTAGTATTGGATATGTAATAATGGCCTCCATTTTATTTTATTTTATTTTATTTTATTTTTCTTTCTTTGCTTTTTTTCAAGACAAGGTTTCTCTGCAGCTTTGGAACCTGGCCTGGAACTTGCTCTTGTAGGCCAGGCTGGACTCGAACTCACAGAGATTCACCTGCCTCTGCCTCCTGAGTGCTGGGATTAAAGGCATGTGCCGCCACTTCCTGCGATGATTCTTCTTTAAGGAAGAACAAATTGTTATTCAATAGGTAGTCTGTTTTATTCCACTGGGAATAAAATAAATACCTCCAAAAGTCCACAGGCAATTGGTCTCAAAGGTTTGGGCTTAAACAACTACTTTTACTTAATATGTGCATTGCCTGTTTGAATGTATAATATTCATATTTCTTATAGTCACCCACTGTCTCTGGATCTATAACTCTTTCTCTTCCTCTTCTGCAACTATAATCACTGAGCCAATGATGGATATATGCAGTCATATAATCAAAGTAGTCTACCCTATGACAGATTACCTACCTTGTCGAACAGTCTTGTTCTAGTAATGGTGCCAGGTATGGGTTTCATATTGAAAGGGGACTTAAATCCATTTAGAAAGTGATTGGTTACTCCATGGTGTCCATACCACTACTGTACCAGTGAACATTTCTTGACAGGTCAGTCATTACTGTAGCGCACAGGGTTCACAACTGGACATATTACTGGCGCTTGATTACTTTTCCCCTCAGGCAGCATGCACAGCCACTCCTCTCGCTATGAAAGACAGCAAAGAAGGGCCGATGCTTTCAGTTCCCATCTCTTTTAACTGTTTACATTCTGTCTGGATATATTTTGAAACGTTAAATCAGTTTAAAAAACTGATGCCAGAAGACATGTCAAACTGAGTACAGTGCAATACAATATTAAACAAAACAAAGTTGATGGGGGCACCCACACCTGATAGTTAAAGGCAACAAATGTGAGTGGGTAAGTGTTGGACTCAATAGTGCTAGCGATGGCTAGTTTTAATTCAACTTGACAGAGCTAGAGTTATTTTGGAAGAGGGATTTCCATTTGAGAAAATACACCAGAAAGAACTCTGGGGAAATCTATGTTGCATTTTGTTGATCGATGATTGATTGATGTGTGTTGGAGAGCAATGTAGTTGATACCATATCTGGGTACTATGAGAAAGCAGACTGGACAATCCGTGATTAGCCTAGTCAGTAAGCAGCAATCTCCTATAGCCTCTGCTTCAGCTCCTGCTTCTATGTTCTTGCCCTGGCTTCTTTCATTGATGGATGGTGATATGAAACTGTAAGCAAAAATAAACCCTTTCCCCACAAATTGACTTGTGTCATAATGTTTTATTACCATAGCAACACAATCTAAAATGAACTACATCTGGAAATTTACTTTAGGTTATTGTGCCCTATAGAATGTAATATTATAATTCAAGAGTTTTAAACACACACACACACACATATATATATATATATGAAAAATTATATAATCCATAAATTTACAAAATATCCCTGAGGAATTTCAACAAGATTGAAGTAAAAACTCAGAATTTATGTTCTCATGACAGAAAATGATGGATAGGTAGACAATAAAAGTAGGCTGTTTTATGAAATCATTCCTCGATCATTGCATAAATCTTTTGGTTTATATTCTAAAATAAATTATTCTCTTATACAATACATCCCAACCACAGTTTTCCAACCCTCCAATCCTCCTATTTATCCCCCACCACCTTTCTTTCTCATTATCCACTCCCTGTCCACTTCCTCTTCAGAAAAGAGCAGGCACCTAAAAGACAACAGAAAGCCAGGACAAAACAAGATACAATAAAACAAGGTAAAAGCCCTCATATTGAGGCTGGGCAAGGAAACCCAACGGGAGGAAAAGAGTCTTAAGAACAGGCAAAAGAGTTGAAGAAACACCTACTACCACTATTAGGAGCTGCAGAAAAACACCAAACTAACATCCATAATATGTGCAAAAAACTTTGTGCAGACCCTTGCAGATACCATACCTGCTCTTTCAGTCTCTCTGAGCCCATGTGAGCCTTGCTTAGTGGATTCAGTGAACTTGGTGTCTTCCATCACCTCTGACTCCTACAGTCTTTCTTCCATGATATTCCCAGATCTAACTTGAACATTTTTTAATGTCTTTGAGAAACTTTGAAATAATTCAATTATTTTCCATGACAAATAATAATACAATACAATAATGGAATAACATAAATTCCTATGTCTTCTTAAATTATAAAATAAACTGGCATGTGAAAAATCAATTTAATGCAATTAAAAAACTATGATAAACAAGGAATCTAGCTATAAAATGGTGACATAAATAAAAAGAATTGATGATTAACAGTGAATTTTAAATTTATATTTCAGACAGAGTTGGGGTTCAGATTTAATATTATGGGTTGCTTTTACACTGTGTTTGAATACTATCGGTTATGCATCTGTACCTTATGTTCTTTAATATTGGTATCCTCATTTACATACTGTCATATTCATATTGCAATGCTTTGTACTAATAGGAACTGAGACATATAAAAACTCCTAAATATCAATTAATGGTGCATTGTGTACACTTATTAAACATATACAGTTAAAATCTAAATGTGGCCATAATAGTAAAACTTCTGAAAGAAAATGCAGAATATTTTTTTTATTTTTTATAATTTCAAAGAGGGAAAATGTTTCCTAGTTAACACAGAAAAAGAATGCATATTGTAAAGCAAGCAGCATATATGTTTCATTCCATGGTAACAGAATAGTTTTATTACAGATAGTGTCCAGATAATTTTTTAAAGGAACAAAACTAAAAGGATGATATAATATAAAGAATATGCTCAAGTCAATAGATCTAATTCATAGCTCAGTAAAGGAAATTGTGGACTAAAAGAAAATATGAAAAGCTGATCCATTATATTAGAGTAGCCTAGAATCAAAAAAGTATGAATTAAAATGAAATAATACTTCATTCACATCAAATGGAAATAAATTAATAGGGAAGCAATCCTCAGTGATGAAATGTAAATAAAACTGTTTCATATATAACTGGTAAAAATCCAAATTGACAAAACCATACAGCGTTCTGTGTTTTACAGCAATTCTACTATCATGCTTATTCTAAAGAGCTCTCAGGCATGCTCTAGAGAAAAGAAATATGAGTATTGATTGCAGCACTGCTTGTAGTTAGGAATACTTTATACATCCATTAGGAAGACAAGAGATAAATAAACTGTATGATGTTATGTCAATATAGTTCACTAGAGTTAAAATTAAATCTTTGTGTCTACCAATCAAAATGGAGCAAAATGAAACAACAGCAAAATTTAGATACACTAATTATGAATGCACAAGCACATATATGAAAACGGTGGTAGGAAATGTGTGAGAAGTGTGATCTGTAAGAAAAGAGATGAACAGTGTATTCAAGAGGATTCTGTGGGCAGTCTTATATTGTTTATATTGTTAAACACATACATCACATACACCCATACATTCTGGCAACTGGAGTCATTCAAATTCAACATACTTCTTTGTTTAAAGAATGTCATAAAATGCAATTAAAATTCAATAAATGATTGAAAAAAGAGAGAGGTGAATATCCCTCACAAAGCAGATAACTTGGATTTGTACATTCTATGTAGCATGCCAAGTCACTCTGTGGTTGTGTGCTACAAGCATGTGTGTATGTGTTTCCTTTTCATAATTTTGGTTGTGAGCCTAGCCTTTAACAGCTGAGCAATCTCTCTAGTTCATGTTTCATTTTTAAATGGCTTGCTTCAATATGTTCTTTATGAGTGTCTCCCTGGAGGCAGTATATTGCCTCTTTGGATGGTTTTCAACTAAATAAACGAATTCCACATTCTGTTAAATATAATCTTCACTTTAATTTTTCTTTAAAGCTCTACTCTTGCTTGTAACATTTCCCCCTGTATTAAATAAACATTGTGTTCAGATGGCCAGACATACTATGTCCTTATTAACTTTCTTTATTTCCACTTCAATTCTTTTCAGATTATTGTCTTTATATTTTTGATCATTTGGTAAGTTTTAGGCGTACCTAAACAGTATCTAAGTGTCTTGTTTCTATTATGTTTATGTGATAAAACAGTGTGATGAAGATGAAAAAACAACTGCAGAAGGAGGATCTCCTGTAGGCTCAAAGTCAATAATGTGAAAGTTCCCTGCTTCTCCTCTGATCGCAGTCTTCAGAGTCCAAAAGTTTCTACCTGCACCTCTACCACTCTTTACTGTGTACACTGGGATACGTGACAAGACCAGTCTGTTGGGGCTGTTGAAGTCATGAGCTGTCTCTAAACTGTCACCACTGAGTATGTATATGTAATATATTTTCAGCAGTGAAATATCATTTAGCCATAGAAATGAATAAAATACGCACGTGGTGCAATACAGACGAACCTCAAAACTGCCATGCAACACAAAGTCTACCAACACAAAAAACTGCATAATGGATCATTCTATTCATTTGAAATGTAAAGCATATACATGATTATAGAAAGCAGAATAATGTTTTCAGTCACTACGAGCAGGAAGTGATGGGAAGTTATTGCTTATCGATGTTGGTTTTCTTTCAGGAAGATGATGTTTTCCAGAAAAATGCCACTAAAAATCCAATTATGTGAATGCTTATTTGTATCTTGGCTGTAGTGTCCACCCTTCAAGATTACCATCAATTATACTCAGCTAACATCATCGTGTAGCATTGTTCCCACTTAAGGTGATACAAGTAGCATAGATGAAGGAACATAGTCTCTAATATATATATATATATCTTGGCCAGTCTCCCTTGCATCAGTCTCCTCACCAAAACAGATAAGCAGCAATTAATTGTCACAGGATATGGACATAGAGTCTCCTTGGGATGGTCATATGAATGAGCTGAGAAGCTGATCATGCAACCTGAATCAAAATATCAGATAATTGCAGCCTGGCCTAGCAGTTCGACTGATTTTACTAGACACCATGAGCTAGAAAGAAGTTAAGCTACTAACACAGTCCTAATCCACACAATGTGAAATGTGTAATGTTTTTGTCCACTTTCTCAGGATGGGTTGCTATGAAGACGTAGATAACTTGAGAACTGATAAGCAAAATACTTGTGACAGGACTTTAAACTAGCTGAGTTCTTTATCATCTTCTGTGTCATTAATTATGTCAGCTCATAGACTTAAATGTGTAATGTTGTCTATATTTCATGCAATGCACTATACAGCATTGCATATATGCCTATCTACTTAGGAAAAACATCTAAAAGAGACAGAGAAGTGAGGAAAATTTGTAACATGTACAAATGGAGAAAATAAAGGAATATTGTATGAGATTCACATGTTCTTTGAACCTAACACAGAAGAAAATAAATAACTTTCTTTTTTACTGGAAAAATACAAGATCTCCTGAGTAAATTGGGAGCATGGGGACCTTGGGGCAGGGTTGAAGGGGGAGTGGTAGAGGCAGAGAGGGGAACAGAAAAATGTAGAGCTCAATAAAAATCATAAAAAATAAATAGTTCTTCTCTCATACAATGCACCCCAACCTCATTTTGGAGATCACCACCAACTCTCATCTACCCCAGGTTGAATCCCCCTCTATTTTCCTTCATAAAAGAGGAGGCCTGCAAAACACAACAAACAAACAGGACAATAAAGATCCAGTAATATACTGCAAAGGCCCTCATATCAAGACTGCACAGCAACCCAATAGGGGGCAAAGAATGCCACTAGCAGACAAAAGAGTCAGAGATTCACCTTCTTGCACTATTAGATGTCCCACAAAACACCAAGATAACAGCCATACATATACACATAAGACCTGGTACAGGCCCATTCGGGCCTGGTGCTTGCCGCTTCAGTCTCTGTGATCCCATATACACCCTGTGTTGGTGATTCAGTGAACCATGTTCTCCTGGTGTCCTCCATCTCCTCTGATTCCTACAGCATTTCCTTCCTCTCTTCTAGGAGGATCCCCAATCTCCAAGGGGAGACACCTGATAGAGATATTTAGTTTAGACTCTCCACAAAATGTCTGAGTGTGGTTTTATGCACCCATTCCAATATGCTGCTGGAGGAAATCTCTCTGATGCTAACAGGACAAGATGCAGATCTACGAGTATAGCAGAATCTCACCAAGAATCATTTCTCCCTCTCTCCCCTCCCCTCTTTCCTCTTTGTCAGTCATGTTTGGTTCTACACTAGATCTGTGCTCTGTCCAGTCTCTGGTTCCTGGCCATCCAGGCAGTGTCAGGCATGGACTTCCTCTTGAGGAGTTGGTTGGCCACTCCCACAAATTCTGTGCCACCATTATCCCAACACATTTTGTAGGCAGAACAGGTTGTACCTGGGTAGTTTGGTAACTGGGTTGGTGTCCAGGTTTCCCTTTCTGTAACCTGCAGAGTATCTTTCTGTCATAAAGAGACTAAAATGTAGGGGTGAAAGCTCCATGCAGGCACCAGCTTGACCTCCTTACTGTTCAATGAACTGTGTGGATGTTGTTCTTGCCGATGGGACCCTTTGTTAGTTTTCAGTGAGCAACCCTCTGGGTTGACATTAGCTTGAGATGTTTGGAGATCCCATGGAACTCCCTCAGCCATAAACTTAACCACATGCAACCCAGTCCTACCACGGGAAGCCTTGCCTAACTATGAAAGATGGCTAGTTTGAACTCTGTATCCCGACTCTAGGAGGCCTCAATAGAGTCACCTAATAGATTACAAGAAATTTCCACTGTCCAAGGTTTCTACATTGTCTTCCAAATGTACCCCCAAATTCCAGTCTTCTCTCCGAGTCTCCTCTCCATCCCTTTCACAAATGAAACCTCCTGTTCTTATACTCAATGGTTCCAGTTCATTCACAAAATCTGTTGTATTTCCACTTCTGAGGAAGATCCATGTATCCCTGTTAAGCCCTCTTTTTTTTTTCTAACCTCTCTGGGTCTGTGGATTATAGTTTGGTTATTATTTACCTAGCTAACATATTAACTTATTAACTTAACAACTCACTTATACGTGAGTACATAACATGTTTATCTTTCTAGGTCTAGGTTATCTCCCTCAGAATGTTTTTTTTTCTAGATGCACACATTTGTCTGCAAATTTCATAAAGTTATCTTTTCAAACAATTGAGTGTACTCCACTGTGTAAATGGATCACATTTGTCCGTTTTGTTTTGTTAATTGTTTTTTGGTTGAGGAACATTTAAATTGTTTCCAGTAGAATTTTTTAAAAGAATGAAAATGTGCAAGAGAACTAGGGAATATTTTGATGAGACTGATGTATTTCTAACCAACTGATTAATAGATTAAGAATCTAAACTGCTTGGGATATATTCCAAAGAAAAATAATTGGTATTAGATACAATTTAATGTACATACTATAGATATCACTGTCAGGATTTCAGATAATACTGAATGTAGGTTTGGGATACAGTAAATCTATAAAGTCAAAAAATTAGGTTTTAAGACCTCACAAACTTTGGGAGGCATCAATATTCAGAAATAGACAAATATTAAGCAATTAACTTAATAATATAAAAATGCCTTTGTATGAAGGACATGTATTTTGATACTGGTACAGGGGTTTTAACACTGGTGTTGTGACTCTAAGTTGTCTTATAGCTTGTCAGGACTGGAAAGCCTGCCAGATCTAGCATGTCCTTCTGTCTGGATTTCTCTTTTATTTAGCACAGAAAATTAACATAAAATCTAGTAAGGGAAAATATGTAAAATGTTTTATACCATGTATTCTTGTAGTGAAAGAAGAAATAAATTCAGATATCAAAATAAATAGAACAAAAAAGGTATAATCTGGATTTTATTTATTCCATTTTCATTTATAATCAAAACAGTCCAAAAGTCACAAATGTTTCTGAAAAGCAAATTCAATTAAAAATCTTGTCTAGGAAATTATTTGGGTATTAAATATAGAAGAATATAAAAACAATATCCATTTTTTAAGAAATACAAAAAGTAACCATCATTTATTTGGACTAAAACATAAATATTTTCTATGACTTAATGTAAATTTTGGGTTGTTTTCAAGTCCTTTTATAACTAAATCCTCTTAAAAATTTTGCTTTGTTCCACAAAAGATGATTATATGGCTATGATGCTTGTTTGAAAGAAAATGTTTTAGATTACATTATGTTTTCCTAGAAACTAAATTCATTTCAGAAGTGCCAGATACCAAAAAATACTAGCAAAATCTGCTTAAACATAGTTTAAGAGATCTGCATTAACATAGTTATAATAGAGTTCTAAAGGTTGATAAGTGAAATTATTTAAGTTGGCACATACTTGACACTTAACATGTACCTATGCCATAGATGTGTACATTCGTAGACATATTCTCAAAAGTTAAACTTATTAGATTAGTGTACAGACTTCATGTATTTCTTCAGTCTCTCGAGGACTCATCAAGAATGAGATCTCTAAAAGAAAACTGAGCTTTTAGAAATCACTGCTTTTCAGAATAACAGTAAAAATCACTGGGCTTTTGTTCCTTTTTTTACTTTTAAAATAATTTTTACCTTTATTGAAACACAATGCTGATAATTATATGGTACATGGTGATATTTTTATACATACATACAACTTAATGCTACATGTAATGATCAAATGAAAGCCAGTAGTATAGTCAACAATGAAATCAGGACTGTGAGGGGTGCGCCCACCCATTGAGACGTTGGGGCTGATCTAATGGGAGCTCTCCAAGGCAAGCTGGACTGGGACTGATGGAACATGTGATCAAGCCGGACTCTCTGAACATGGCTGACAAGGAGAGCTGACTGAGANGCAGGGAACCCTGACTGCTCTTTGGACTGGAAAGGGAGGGGTAGGGGGAGGAAAATGGGGGGAGGGGAGGAGGCGGAAATTTTTTAATAATAATAAAGATAATGAAAAAAACATGGTAACATTTGAATACAACTATTTAAAATGTTTTATAAGACAAAATTCATTTGTAAAATTAAAGTTTTTACTGAAGTGTAACTAAATTCCACTATTTGTAATATACACACATACCATAAACAAAAATTAATATCTGAATATTCATACTATTTGTAAACTTTAATGTATATGAAAATTATTATCGTAATAATATTTTTATAATGCTGTACCCTGTTGAACTTAACAATAACTTCTCACACTTTTGGAAATACTCAGAAGAAAATATTTTGAATGCTTAACCTTTGTTTGTTTTTAACAATGTTTTAGTTGACTGAGAATGTCAAACATCATACAAGTTCATATCAAGTCCAACCTCATCATTCTTTCCCTTCCAGTCTCTTCCCATTTCCCCCAATCACTTTTAACTTGCATCCATTACATTATCTCTCTCTCTCTCTCTCTCTCTCTCTCTCTCTGTCTCTCTCTCTTAACAAAACAAACGGAGTCTGCTTAGTGGTGCCTACATGTCCATTTATGAAAGCCCATAAACTGGCTGTTCTTAATTTATGTGCATTTGATACTTGTTGGTCTTGATGACTGCACTTCTGGTGGCTCATTCGGAAAGTCCTTTTTTTGTGCATGTAAGTTGATATGTATTACCTAATTTTTCCTCCAACAGATTCAAGGTATTAGGATTTTACTGATGCCCTTCACCTATCTGGATTTCAGTTTTCTGTAAGAAAGAGAAGTGTATCTGATTCATTTTCATACATGGCATTGCCCATTTTGATTAGCAAGGTTTCATGAAGTTGCTGCCTTTCTCTGATATGTAGTTTTGGGCTTGTTATTAAGAACAAAGTGTCTATATGTATGTGAGTTTTAACTCAGTCCTCAGTTCTATTATATCAATAAATATATATTTTAATACCAATAACATGATATATATATCAATATCAAGTATAAATTGAAAATATTGATGAATCTTTTCTGTTTCTATATTAATCACATTTTCCAACTTTTGTAAAGAATTTTGCTTTAACTTTTATTACATTAACTCTGTAGATTTCTTTAGTAGAATAACCATTTTAACAATATTAATCCTACTGATCCATGAGGCTGAGAATTGTTCCACTTTCCTGATAGCTTCAATTTCTTTCTTCAGTACTTTTACTTCCATAGTTAGATTTATATCAAGATATTTGAGTTTGTTGTGAATGTCATTTAATGAATGTTAGCTAAAACAAAAATAGACTTAAGGGTTAAAATTACATGAGCATCTTATTAGATGTAGAAAACATCTTTTATAAAATCCATCATCTCTTTATAATTAGTATCTTAAATAATTTAGGGATACAGGGAATATGTCTGACCATAAGAAGCAATATGTAGCAAGTCCACAGCTTGCTAAAAGAAAAAAAATCCTCAAAATATTTCCAATAAAACCAAGACTAAGACAAGAATGTCTACTATCTTTCTTGCTGTCCTTCATAGTGCTTGAAGACTTAGCTTAGCTCAAATAATAAGATAAAAAGCAAACTAAGAAATTTCAACAAGAAAACAAACCAAAATATACTTATTTGAAGATTATGTGATTATATACATATAAAACCTGAAAGACTCTTCCAACTGCAGCTGTCAACATGTGTACTGAATTAGAAAGACACAAAACTAATAATTCTCATTACTATCATTATTATTAGTAGTATTCCAAAATCTTTCTGAGTTGAACTTTGAACTTGTGACCTTGTCCCAGCCCCTCAAATGCTGAGATTACAGATAAATCCAGTTAGTCCAAATTTAATTTTAATTTTGAATAATTATCCCATTTACATTCATATGAGACATTAATACAATAATATAGAAAATTACCTAGCATCATTTCTTTGAAGATCATATGAATCATATATGCTTTACATGAGAAAAAAGAACACGTTCCAGGTTCAGAATATTTTGGGCCATTATTCTCTAAAGCCAACATTTCACTTTTGAAATATAAACCTCTTATATAAGCAGCCATATAGCAACTGCCAACAAACACTGAACTATCAAGTTGCTGTTCCTCGCTTCCATGATGCCATGGGTATCTATCACCTTGGAAAGAAAGGAAGGCAGCAATGATAAAGCTTAGCTTTACAATATTGAAATTCTCCCCTCCCACCCTGTAGGGAGAAAAATAATTAGAGAAAGACAATCTAGCTAAATCAACTGGGAAAGAGCTGCTCTGCACCCACACTTCATTACCCATCCTCTTTCTTCTATTTCGTCGCTACAAATGGCTTGATTGTGTTTACCTGACATCCTCATTCGTCCCCACTGACTGACTTTGAAGCCAAATAGACATGTTTTCTCCAAACAGCTATAGCTAGCTCTTTACAAAGAAGCCAGTCTTCAGTGTGTCTAACTGAAATTTTAACATGTCTTGGGCTGTAATTTCCCAGAATATAAAAGCAATTTTGGAAACCAGCCTTGTACAATAGATGTGAATGGAAGTGAGATTGCTCTGGGCACAGACACTCTGCCATTAGCTAAAGCAAACCTAGGGTCAGAGGTTAGGAGTCTGGGCCATGAATGAGCATCATGCTCCCTCAAAAACTGACCAAGGGGTGACCTCCTTTAAACTTTCAGGAGTCATGGCTCTAGAAATATGTCTTCCATGTTTTGAAGCCCTTTAACCCCTAATCCAACAGAATAATGTCTCTAACTATTGGTGTGAAATAAAGAGCAATTTTGAAGATATAGTTCTTTGCAAGCACAGTCTAGGACGAGAACTGCAGAGAAATAAGCAGCCAAGATGATTTTCTGAAGCTTTCTTTATGGATTGAATCATCAATCCATAATGATGTGTTGGCTTCAGAGATTTCTTAGTTGCCCTCATAAGAAATAGATATATTTCTATTTTCTGTCAGTTCTGGTAGTAGAAGAAGCCACATTTTCCCCATAGTGACCAGGCTATGAATCTGAGTAACTAATATACTAATATCCAAAATGTGATGCCTGAAATTAGAAACTAATATCACACAAGTGAATTAATGGCATTTTATTATGTATTACTGTCTCCATTAATAAACTGTGAGTGCACTAAGTATTGCATGTCTGAGTTGCTCCAGAGATTTTTGTGCAAGTCCAGTTTCAATTAAGGGCATACTAAAACGATGTATACAGAAACCAAAATATACTGACTTACTATATATGGAAAACCATCTCAAGATGCTCATTTAGTATAAAAAACAGTCCTCACACAGGATGCCCACTGCAGAGGAAAAGAAGGGAGGCTGCCTAAAATCCACAGAGACTTTCAATCTACCCATTGAATACTAATACTGTGGAATGTTTTTAGCATACCACAGCCTGAAACAGTTCACTGAGTAAAGGAAACTTGGTCTGGATTCACAAAGCCCAAATCTTTAGCCCCAAAGCTTTGTGTAGTAAGTGGTTCTCCTCTCACTGTGCATACTCCAGCCTCCCTGGCTTCTTCCAGCTGAATATGCAGCATATGTATTTTGATTAAGAGTCTGTCTTTTCTTCCTCTTTACCTCATCTCAACTCTCGCTTCCACACTCTATTTGCACTTGTGGGTAAGCAGAAATGCTAGCATTTCAACTGTACCAGTGTGGTAGGCAAGACAATGTTGATCATTTCAGAGTGATTAACCGGCAGAGAGTCCCTTATTCGTTTTTGCCAGCAAGCTCAACGTGTTGTAACTTTTCTCTCTTAAGCCATGGTTTACTTTAGAAGAGTTGGAAGCAGAGTGCATTAGAAAGAAATGACAAGTCAGCTTATTTTTTATATTGTGTTGAAGTATAATAGATTCAAAGCAATTGCTACATTTTATTTAGAAGAATTTGTCTTTCTAATTTTACTGCTTGCATTTTAAACATCCATACACCTAGTAAACATTCCGAAACCTAGTAAGTCTCTGAAATTCCATATTATGTATTTCTGTGCCTGTCTGTCATTAATCATTTATCTTTCTTTCTATAATCTATCTATCATCTATCTATCTATCTATCTATCTATCTATCTATCTA
>LOEQ01000919.1:177297-195227 GCA_001685075.1 Bramus lutescens | reverse complement strand
GCAGGGAACCCTGACTGCTCTTTGGACTGGAAATGGAGGGGAAGGGGGTGGGGGAGGGGAGGGAATTGGGAGGAGGGCAGGAGGTGGAAATTTTGAATAATAATAATAATAAATTAATAATAAAAAAGAAAGTTGATTGTATTCTGTCACTGTATCATAGAGGAAGGGTTTAAAACTCAGAAGGCATAGCTGAGAGAGTATGAGGTAGGGAAACTCATTTTGTCACTGGCCATAAACCCAAAGAGACTCCTTGAATTCTTCCCAAACAAGTAAGCACAGCACAGTATCGTGTAGGTTTCCACGTTCATGTTGTTATGACAGCTAAGTGTTGGTTTTGTAACGCTCATCTTCTCAAATTAGGGCATGAGCTCACAGGAAGAATTTTCAAAGATGTTTAATGTGTTTTGAGATTATAAGTTTACTTGCCTTGCGTTTGAGTGGTTATTTAAGTAACTATTTCTCAACAACAAACTGAGATCCCCTCAAGCCTAGGGATTGGGCATGAATTTCCGATGTATTTTGTGTGTGTGTGTGTTTAGTGTTTATATTTTGTGCATATGTATGGTATATGTTTGTGTTTGCATATGTAAATATGGATGCTAGTGTGTTACAGGTTGTGTTTGGAGGTCAGAGAACAGCCTCCCTTCATATTAGAAATAAGGACTCCCTGTTTTTTTTCTGCTTTATGTACCAGGCTCACCAACTGGTGTGCAACTAGTTTCTGCCTCCAGTATTAATGCAAGAGCTCTGTCTTTACAGCCACATGCTTTCTGTGTCTGAACTGATGAAGGCCTTGGAGATTCAAATTCAGATCTTTGTGCTTATGTAGCAAGCACAGCCCTCAGCCCCAATGTGCTTTATTTTTTGCATTTTCTTTTTCACAGAAAACATAAATCTGTTGTATAGGATTTTCTGAAATCCTGAAGATATTTCAATATCACAGACACTCCAAGAAATTAATTACCATCACCATCACTCCCTATTATTTATTGCTTTCATTCAGTCTCCTTCATCTATTTCATCTGTGCACATTTGAGTTTCAAGACAAAACATGCACATGCTCATTAACCTTTTTAACTACTCAAACATCCATCAAGCAAGGCTTTGTGTAGATGAAAACAACCCAGGATATGTGATAATACAGTAACACATATTCATTTCTTAATAAATAATATTTGTTCATTCATTTTAACTAATGGTTAATTTGAGACAATGTAAATAAATAAAAGATAATGGGAGACAAAGAAATTAAAATTACATATTTACTTTCTTTACTAGGTGAGCTTTATTGCATTTGTTGGAAAAAGTAATTTTAAACAACTTAATAATCCTGTTGTGAATGTGTGATTAATGGTCTCTGCTTATTTAAAGTTCGGACAATTAGGATTAGGAATTACCTCTAAATTCAACAGGCTTGGCTTATTTTTAAAATGGCTAACATCCATGGCAGTGTTTATCTGCTCAAATTTCGTTTATAGTTATTTTACTGTATACCACCTGTAGCCAAATTGCAACTCATTTCAGTGGGTTTCCTGAATCCTTTTCATAATAGTGTGGAGGTGAAGGAAAAGTACAAGGGAAAGTAAAATACCTTTACTTTTTTAACATAATCTCTACCTTTCAGATGTAGAGAAATACAGCTAAAAACCGCTTGCTTCAGGCTCAAAAAAAACCATCAACAAGGGAAAGCTTCTCTAAATGCAAGTCAAGAATGGACCCAGATTTCAGGCCCAGCACGCAGGAGAGCTAGGCAGCTTAATCCATATCCTTGAATTTAGAGTCAAAAGGATATAGGAACATTTAGGAAATCTTCCTCTGTGGTTAAGAAAAACTGCTGAAGTAAGGCATTTGGCAGGGCATCTGTATTAGGGTCCAAGGGCCATTATGTGACACCATGATGGTGGAGAACTTGGAGATCTGGAGATTACGTTGGCATAGGACATGGAGGTACAGAATTTGCAGTCTGTCTTGCTAGGTTTTGGTCTTCCTGTGATACAGTATTCCCTCACTATGATCCAGTTCTCCCTTTTAGAATAGTAGTATATATCCTGTGCTATATTATGTTAGAAATACATGATCTGCTTTTTTATTTTGATTTTACAGAGGTTAAGCTAAGAGATTGTCTTGAGTCTCAGAAGATCTTTGGAATTCAAAAATAGTTTTAGGAATGAAAGACTACGGGGACATTTAAATTTGGTCCGGCAAAGTTTTACATTATGACATGGCTATGGGCCATTGGGGAACACAGAGTCAAAAATGGTAGTTTAAATGATCATCCCTCATAAGCTCGTAGATTAGGATGTTTAGGCTCCAACTGGTAGACTGATTATGGAAGGATTAGGAAGCATGGCCTTACCGGAGGAAGTGTATCACTGGGAGTGGATTTTGATGTTTTCAGTGTCTCTTTGTCTACCTGCTGCCTAAGAATCATTATGTAAAGATCTCAGCTACCACTCCAGTGCCATGTCTGCTTTCCAACACGGTAATTATGGACTAAAATTCTGAAACTGTAAACAGGCCTCCAATTAAATGATGATTTAAAAATAAGAATTGCCTTTGTCATTGTGTTATTTCACATTAAAAGGATAGTGATTAAGTCATGGGGTGAATATTACCATTAATCTGTCGGTACAAGGACAAATATGCAGAATGCAATTTTAGATTAGGCTGTTTTTAGTAATGTGATGCTGTGGGGGTTCTCCTCCAATATCTCTGACCTCAATAGAAATAGGCAGCTGGCTAGGTTTCTAGAACCAGGTATAACTGTCCCTTGTTGAATGGGTCTTAAGTTCAATTAGAAAGATGTTGGTTCCCACCAAGATATGTGAGCCACTACTTCACCCTTTGGGTTATTGCGCTGCGCCAATCATTGTTGTTGCTCATAGACGTCTTAGCTGGGTAGAAATGTTGCTTGCTTCCCTCTTTGGAAGATTGCATAGTGCCACCTGATGAAAGCTAATACTCAGTGGGGAGACTTTCAGTTATCTATTTTAATTTATTAGGTACTTATATAAGATTTATTTTTCATTAAAAACCTTACCCAATTTTTTAGCAATAAAAATCATTTTTAATATATTTGAAACAACATATCTTGCAATTTTAGAGTCCATCAACACTGTCATCAATTCTCTTTTTAAAATCTACCTCAATTTTATTTCCCCCTCCCAGAGAGGTCCATGTGTCCTCCTAGAGGCCCCCTCTTTACCCAGCCTGAGTGTGTGGATTACAGCTTGATTCTCAGTTATTTTAAAGTTAGTATCCACTTATAAGTGAACACATACTGTACTTGTCTTTCTGAGTTGGTGTTACCTCATTCAGGACGATTTTTTTTTCTAGCTGAATCCGTGTAGTTGCAAATTTCATGTCATCTCTTTTAAACAGAGGAAGCAGAGGAGATGAAGGACACCAGAAGAGCAGGACCAACTAAATCACCTAAGCAGGACTCACATGTGCTCATAAAGTCTGAAACAATAAGCATGGGTCCTGCAGGAGTCAGCTCCAGGTCCTCTCTATATGTTATTGATGTTGGCTTGATGTTTATGTGTGGCTCCTAACATTGGTCTTGGGTGTCTTGCCTCTTTTGCCTGTTCTTGAGAATCTTTTCCTCCTATTTAGTTACATTGGCCAGCCTGGACACGATGACTTTTGCTTTGCCTTATTGTGCCTTGTTTTCTTCTGTTTGGTTATGGCCTCTAGGAGACCTGCTCTTTTCTGAAGAGGAAACTGGGTGGGAGTGGATGTGAGGAAAAGGAGATGTGAAGATGGGAGGGAGGAGAATTTGTGATCAGGATAGATTGTATAAGAGAAGAAACTGTTTTCAAAATTAAAAAAAAATTGAACTATAGGAAGAAAACAAGGCATAAGATAAAATAAAATAAAATACACCCTAATTATTTACTATCTTCAAATAATTTCCTTCATGGCATTTTTGGGAGAGTTCCTTTTCATGAGATTTTTTTATATGTACACATTTTTTATTTGTCTATTTATTTTTGTGAATGTTAGGCCTGTATGTTTGTGTTTGTATCTGTATGCCTGTTTGTAGGGTGCCTGCACAGGTCAGAAAAAGAATGTAAAATCCTGGGCCTGGTTGTGAGCTGCCACGTGGGTGCTAGAAATTAAACCTGGGTTCTCTGAAAGACAAATAAATGTGTATATGTGTGAGCCTATGTGATTATAAGTAAAACATATCCATGAAGGAGTCTGTAAGGGCTAGAAGAGAGAGTCCTTGAAACTAAAACTACAGGAAGTTGTGCGTAGTGGTATTTCATTTGCATTTTAATAAATAAACTTGCTGAGGATCAGAAATGTAAAACTGTCACACTGGCCAGCTTTACAGACCAGGCAACAATTGAAAATATCTTTAATCCCAGTAGTCACACTAGTTTGTCATAGAAACCAGGCAATAGTGGTGAACGCCTTTAATCCCAGAACTAGAGAGGGATATAAAACGGGAGGAGACAGCTCTCAGGCTCAGGCTCATTTTGAGATTCTTGGAGGCAGGATCTCCATTTCGGACTGAGGTAGAGATAAGAGCCAGTGGCTGGCTGCTTTGTTTTTCTGACTTTCATGTTGAACCCCAATTTCTTTATCACTGTTTTTATTAATGGTTGTGAGTATAATCAGTTGTGAGTAGCTCTAGGGTTGATGATAATCAAAGTTGAGTCTTCTGCAAAGGCAGTAAGCCTTCTTTCCAGACCCAAAAGTCTCTAAATTTTTGATCACAGATATCAACATTATCTTCAGAGAAAATTTGTTAACTAACATCTGTGTCTACTTGCCATGTTTCTCTTTGCCTTTTAAGTCATATTTGTCCTGCCATTTGATTGTTACAGTCTCAGTAATTACATCCTTCCTTCATTTCTATGGTGATGTCTAGTCATTGGTGTGATGGTCTGGGAGAAAAGGATCTTTTGGGAAATGAGCAAGTCTTGAGAATGAATATTTCAATAGAGTGATGTCCTGCCTTACCCATAATATGTTTGTCAGAAGGTGTTGTTCACAAAGAATGATATCTTACGAGATAATGAATCCCCAATCTCCAATCTCTTTTCTAGTCTCGTGAATACTGGGAGGTAGGATTCTTTATTCACAGACTGTCCAGCTTACACCACTTTTCTACAGCTGCTCAAATGGGCCAAGTATTGATAGAACAGACCCTTAGTAGCATTCGGAGGCTCTTTATTAGCAGTGGCTTTGAGTGAAATTTCATGAAGAAGTTTACTTCTGCCAAATAGTTATTGCAAACTTTTTTATTTAGAATTCAAAAGAGATTTTCAGAATTTTTTCTTTATCTTCAAACAAAACTATAAACATTTAAATATTTCCTTTCTAATATGGCATTTCCAAATATTCTATTTACTTTTAAGTATAAGATACTTGAAACTCCAAGGCCCAGCAGAGAGTTGTTTAATGAATTTAAAATAGCACCTGCTAACTAGGGAGTTTAGGAGCTCATTTATTATCTTCAAAATATTAAATAAAATTTGGATTAATAAGTGTTAAGTAAACAAAGAAAATTTACTTTTTAGCTGAATATATTTTTGCAAAGATCTCTCCATATACCATTCACTCTGAATGTTTTATGTATTAAAAGTTTTATGTTCTCAGGCTAGCTTTTCATATTATTTTAAAATTACTCTCAACAGAACTGATTGTTCTTTAATTAGGTCAATCATATTGCAGCGTTATCCAAAGAGCTTAGTTTCTATTTCAAGTATTTTGACAGGACCAAACTGTGAATAAAGCAGCATAATATTATAATGTCAAGGTTTTCCTTTATAACAACAGGCAAAGCCTCTATTAGAGCCAACCACTCAGATGACAGCATTAACAAAGAAGTCAATGCTGCTCATCCTGGGAAAATTTATTTCCCTAGATAAATAACAAAATATTAAAAATATTGCAACATTTTCTTAATTTAGGCAATACGTTGTACCTAAAATATTATACCTGTATTTCATCAACATTTCTTTTTTTATAAATTCACAAGCCTGACATCATTGTGTATTCTTTTTTTTTTGATAAAAAACTGAAGAAGAAATGTTAGTGTTGTCAACTCTTGCACCCTGGAATTCTTTACTTTTAGTTGACTCTGTTCTATGTCTCAATATTGGACTTAACGATTTTTCAAGGCTTCTCAAACTCAAGCTGATGTCAAAACCTAGAAACACATTAAAGAGTCTATCAAATGAGCTTTTGTCTTACGGCTCACTGCTCTGAGGGCTGAGAGACGCTAATAATGAAATTGCTGAAGATGTTGTCCATCACCCCCAGCTCAATGTATCTCATATGAAGTTCAAATTCCTTTTCATTGTTCATCTACCTCAGAGCCCCTGCTTACATCACATGAAACCTAAGGCTTTGTGAAGGACTCGTTCAAAACTCTTGAATGAGTTTGGACATGGAGACTGAAGTGATGTGGTCACATGTTCTGCATGGAGCCCAGGCAGGATAAACAGGAAATGAATTCCCTGCCCCAGGGCTTCAAAGTGAGTTTAATAGTGAACCCATTTTAATTTCAAGTATTTAATATCTGTAACTACACTAGAAGGTATTAAAATTGTTTTATGAAATCCCATTGTGACCATTTTTTTGAAAATTATGACAACCTCAACCATGGCTACTTAAACTGCTGAAAACAGTGGTGTTATGGTCTAAATGTGACAGAGGCAGTATCTAGCATGCAGAGAAATTGCTCGGGGGGGGGAGGGGAGTCTGTAGTTATTTGAGTACTAGCATTACACATCTGAGAGATATAAATATTATTGTGTGTGTTTGTGAAAAGCCCTTGATATTTGAAATAGCAGTATAACTCATTATTTCACTCTTCGCATCAAAAATGCCATCTCCTATCATGCTCTATTCAGACATCAAGCAGTGCTGTATGTGCTGCATCATTTCAATATCAGTTAATAGAGCCATTGAGAACCTGTTAGTAAGTGATTATACTAATAATATTAAAGTTGGCTTGATATTTCTGCTATAATATCTGATATGGAAATTGTAATTGTAATTCAGATAGGAAAGATTATTCTTGGCTTTTTCAAGATCATTTAAAAATTACCTTTGCTAGTCTGATGCTTTAATTTCAGAGTTATTATGAAAACATTGGTTCAAATCCAAGTACAAAGTCAGTATTCCTATGATTGCTCCCAATTTCGAAAGGAACATATACAAGAATGCACAAAATCCTCTGTGCTTTCACATCAACATTTGCTATAAATTGGCACCTAATAAACTACAATTGCAATACAGTAATAAAGACAGTGAAAGGGTTTTGTTTGAATTTTCCATTTCTTTTCCCACACTGATAAATGCCAGCTTTCTCTTGATTAATTAGATTTAATTAATGCATTAGTTTTTGTGGTCACTGAAACAGATGATCACAAATGGGATTTCATAAAACAGGACAAATACTTTCTAGCATAGTTACAGACACAAAAAGTTTGAAATTAAAATGTGTCCACTATTGAACTCATTTTGAAGCTGCTGGGCATGGAATCCCATTTGTTGTTTTTCCGAGCTGGGTTCTGTGTATCTCCATGTGACCACATCACTCTAGTCTCCATGTTGATAGTTATTAGTTGTGCTTTTCTCTGTGTCTTTTGCTCTATATTTCTCATTCTAATAGCCCAACTTTTATCGTGATCCCTGAGATTTCATTTAGGGTACAGCTATATAATCCAGGGTGGTATATTTTCAAAACCCAATACTTAATCACATAAAATTTAATTTGCCAGTAAAAATGCTAACAATAAGGGGAGATATCAGAACATAGTCAGATGGATTGGGGAGACAGCTCAACTATTAAAGACTAAGCTTACAGCCAAAAAGATAAGCATAAGGTCAGTCTGGATTAGAACCATATACACCTACAAAATTTGAAAAAAAAATGAAAAAGGTAACAACAATGTGGATCAAGATGAAAATTCTAAAGGAAGGCCCAAATAAGCAATTCAGTTCAAATGCTGAAGGAAGAGGCCCAGATGGTTTACAAATCCCAGACAGATTTTATACATATTAAGAAAATCTCCAGTAAGTTTCTGGACTCAAACATACCGTTTACATCTTCATGTTGTTCCTCTGTATGTTGGGCTCACTCATGTTGTACTGGGTAGTTTTATGTCAACTTGATACAGGTTATAGTCATCAGAGCAAAGGGATCCTCAGTTGTAAAAGTGATTGCATAAGACAGGGCTCTAGGCATATTTTAGGGAGTTTTCTTAATTAGTAATTGACGTGACCCATAATGGATGGTGCCATTCCTGGGCTGGTGGTCTGGGTTCTGTAAGAAACCAGATCGAGCAAGTCATGAGGAGGAAAACAGTAACTAACACTTCTCTATGGCCTTGGCATCAGGTCCTGCCTGCAGGCCCAGACTTTTTGGAATTCCTGTTCTGACTTCTCGTGATGATGAGCTGTAATTTGGAATTTTAAGCTGGATAAATTCTTTCCTCCCCAAGCTTCTTTGGTCATGGTGATTCATCATAGCAATATTAATCCTAATTAAGACATAGGTCCTACTCTTGTTTCCGTACCTACACATACATGTTTTAGGACAAGGACTCTGTTCTTGGAATAATTCCTTCTCTCTTAGAGTTTGTCATGTGCTTGTAGGTGAGTACTTCCATCAGTCTCTCTCCTATCCCTGTGGTTTAGAAACACTAATTGTCTTTTTTCATTTTTGCTTGCTTTTCACTTAATAGTCTTTTGGTTCACATATACTACTACAATGGTGTCATGTAATTCATTTCACTTTTGACACTAATCATGCAGGGTTTTCATAAGACTCCACACATTTAAATATTCAGAACTATAAGACTTCCCTCAGGGGCTGGAGAGATGGCTCAGTGGTTAAGAGCATTGCCTGTTCTTCCAATGGTCCTGAGTTCAATTACCAGCAATCACATGGTGGCACACAACCATCTGTAATGAGGTCTGGCGCCGAGAAGACCGGAAGTCCGTATGTGTTAGACAAAATATTGTATACATAATAAATATATAAATAAATACTTTTAAAAAATCCATTTGCCTAAGGCTGAAAAAAAAAGACTTCCCTCAGTTCAGACAGCACTCACAGAACTATCCTAGATACAAGATAAATGTTTACCACAAATGACTGGAAGTTCTGCATTCATTAGAATGAGTCACAGAACTGAGGATTATATTTTGTGCTTACTGTTAGAGGGTGCTATAAAATACAGAAATAACAGCTGGATGAATGGATAGAGATGCATACAGGAATCTAGGCTTCTAGGTTTTGTGAAACGAGGATGTCGTGCTCTTGCAGGACATGGTTGTTGTCTTAGTTTCTTTAGTTTACTGCTGCTATAATGAAACACCATGATTAAAAGAAAGCATTGGTTTGGTTTATGCTTCCAGATCCGAGTCTAATTCCAAAGGAAATCAGAACAGAAATGAGCCAGATGAGAACCTGGTGACAGGAAATCCTGAGGCCATGGAGTGGTGAAGCTTACTCTCCAGTTCTGCATGACTTGCTCAGGACCACCAGACCAGTGATGATCCCACTCACCACAGGCTGGGTTCTCCCCCATCAAACATTAATTAAGAAAATGATCTACAGGATTTCCTACTGCCCAATTTAATACAGGCCTTTTGTCATCTGGGATTCCCTCCTTTCAGACGACACTAGCCTATGTCAAGTTGGTATCAAACCAGCCAACGCATCTGTGCTGACCACTTCAGCACCTCCATAAATTTTGTGGATTGGAGGTTTGCAGTGTGTATTGATGTTTTCATGCTTAACACGTTGTGTGACACAGCTCTCTGAGGTGAGGCTTTGAGAAGCGATTGTGTCTTTTTCTTGTATTAGCTAGGCTGTATAACATGTTGTTCAATTTTTGATTTTATGAAATTATTTGGAAGTGGTTAAAAATTCTCAGAAATAAGAGCTTAGTGGAAACGGTCACTGTTGGTGTTTTTTTTGAAGGGTATCACTTATCTCTGGCCCACTCCTGCCTGCTTGTCTCCTAGGCTGCCATAGTATCATTATTGCTTTCTCTTCCCCTTTACTCTCTCGTAATATTGAGTTACTGCTCTTTCATAGCAATGGAGCAAAGTGACTATGGATGTGAAGTAATAAAACCATGATCCAAATGAATCTTTCCTCCTTCAATTTGTTTGCTGAGGGAAGGTGCTATGTCAAAGGTACAAAACAAACAAACAAAACCACAGTGATTAACTTCCTTTGTCCCTCTCTACACTAACCAGAGTTAAAGCAAGTGGAAGTCCCCAGAACATAATTAAGACCCAGTTGCTGAAGCAATGGGCTGCTACACAACCCCATCCTGAAGCTATCTATGAAACGATGTTAGCCAGTTTATTAAAAGCTTAAACAAAACTCTTCTCTCTTTCATCACTCAGGAAATGGCAGGACTTGGAGAATTGTGTGTTCATGTATGTTCTTTCCTACACCATAACTTCTTTCTTTAGCAGTTTGCTGACTTATGTTATTTGGTTGGAAGCATCAAGGGGAAACATAAACACGTGTAAAATTCTTTGCTTAGAAATCTCCTCAGCTAAATATCCAGGTTGATCAATTTTAAATCCTGTCACCATAGTACTCCATCTGACATCATTCAACATAGTTCACCTTCCTCCAGTTTCGAATATAATGTTCCTCAAATCCACTGAGCATGTATTAAAATGATCTATCATGCTAATGTTTCTATCAACATTTTGTGTACAATAACCTATTTATTCTCTCAGATAATAGAAACCATTTTCTACTTCATTGCGAAGTCACTTTAAAAGGTCACCTGAAGTTATTTTAATATTCATATTTCTGAGAACATCAACCTAAGATAATAAAAGCCTTTTCTGACATTGTGTGAAAATTTTCTGCAGCTGCTTCCTGAAGTTTAGACGGGATAAGCTGCTATCTTTGAAGCAGTTGGTATTACAATCAGCGGATAATGGTAGGACATTAATTCACTGGAACTTGCAGCTCTGGGAGGCCTTGCCCTTCTCTGCCATTTCCTCTGCCTTTTTAAAACAAAACAAAACAAAAACAAACAAATAAAACCCTTAGATTACATTGCTAAAACTAGCCTGCAAGATCTAGCCCCTTATTTGGTCACTTCCTCCAACTAAGGCTCACTACCAAAGTCCAGCAAACAAAAGCCCCCTTAGTTCACCTAATTAGCATATCTCTGTGATAATAGGTGTTTGGGCATGATTTGCGGCTAATATGGGATTCAGGAGGAAGTCCCTGCTGTGCAGGGGGTCTCCTTCAGGTAGAATTTTTCACAAGTAGTCTTTACATAGATGTAGCAGGAGATATTAATCACATGTATAAAATATCTCTATATCAACTCTTAATGTGTTATTGAATAACTAAGAACAGTATCCTAGCCAAGTTGACACATCAAAAACAGTTCATTCAAAATGTATCAAAATTAATTTCATTAATATATCATGCTATTAATTCCACCTGAAGTACAGACATATAAAATGTCAAACAAGAATCTTGGGAAATAGATAATTTTATTTGTGTGCTTGCTTTTTCTTTTGTTGAAGAAATCTGTGTGTGCATCATCAGCAAACCACATCTTGACCTAAATAAGCTCCAGGGTTCCAGTTTCCTAATGGGAAGCATGTTGAAGAATTCAGAGTGGCAAAGGGGAGACACTAAGAGTGAAATACTGAAGGAAATTCCTTTGGCTTATCCTGGACTGTTTTACACTATTTTCTCCTATTTACATTTTTAATTAAAGAACTCCATGTTACTAGAATGTAAACAGTCTCAAAAAGGATTACTGAAATTGTATAAACATAAAACTACGAAGTACTAGAAACTGAGCCAAAAGCATGGTGCTGTTTTTATTGCATATTATAGAATAAATGAACTTAAAACATAAAATAATAGTTATGTGTAACATGATAAAATTATTAAGATATTAATTTCTTCAGAAACACTAAAGTTCACACCTAGGGTTTCACCACGGCTCTGATTTTTCAGACAAAACAATTCAATGGGTGCCAGATACGCAAATGCTTTGAAAGTAGATATGAACTTACATTCTTGGATCTTAAAAATCTGAGTAATAGATATTAGAGACAATATAAATAAAATAAATAACAAACTTGCAGATATGCATGTGATATTAGTAACAATCATATAACTACATTTAAATCTCTACATGAAGAAAAGATACATTTATATAATTTTTCCCTTTTTCTATATATTCAGGTCTATTTCAACAAATTTTTCTAGAAAATGTCTTCTAAACCAATATTGTTCTATTAGCTCAACAGAAAGCAACAAACATTAAAATTGGTTCCTATTTATAGTATAAATTTCATATTCTTCAATTTTATCACATTGAAAAGTGATTTGAAATGTTAAACAATATCGTACTTTTTATTTGACTGATGTAAATTGTAGTTTATTAGATCAATGAAAGGCTATGAATTGCTTTTACCAGAATTAATTAAAAACATGAACCTATTTGTCCCTATTACATAAATAAATGACCAGTCATACTTTGGATCATCCTAATTCATTCTTAACCAGGAAGTCAAGTCAGTTCTCAAAAGTTAGCATGCATGGGGTTTTCTAGAAGACTTCTGAATAGAGAGTATGCATCAATTTGAATGTCTGCTTTAATATGCCTACCATAAATTTTAATTACTTACAATTCTGAGAAGTTCATAGCTGATTCTGATTACAAAGACACTGTATCAAGTCTACATTAAAGATACAAATTTTGACCCATGAATCACTATCAATATTAATGCTTAGAGGATTTTACAAGCATGGATAGGTATTTGAGTATTATTCCAGTGCATCCAATGATGGTTTCTGTGTTTTAATCAGTTCCTCAACTAATTTATTAATATGTACTCTCAAATTTGAGGAGTATATATCTAACTTAAATTTTATTATAAATGTATATCTATATAGTAAATAGTTATAATTACACAGACACATATTATTCTTTAAATTTGTTAGATAGTATATCATATATTAATACAAATATTTACAGAACATAACAATATTTTAACAGTATAAATATGTTAAAATATCAATTTTAATTACTCATTATTTTATATGAATTTCTAAATAGATATTCTCCATGATTGTTATAATCTCAAGCTTATAAGAAAAAGCTCAAATTCTTAATGGATTTTAATTTCTATAACAAAGCTGCCAAATACAGCAGTCTTTAACTCTTTGCAAATACTCCAATTTAAATTTATATTGGTTAAAATTAATAATTTACAAACATAGTAGGAATGTTTTTAATGTCCACCTGCTGCATGTGGCTAATGCCTGATATATTTACTTTATCATTGAAAGTTCTACTGGAATTCACTCATCACAAACATTTGAATGATGCATATTTTGTTTTCCCAAGATAGGTTTAGGTTTATGTTTTTAAAATATACAGACTTCTGTTTTGGCAACTATGTGTTTTTTTTTTATAATTTTCCATGGAAAATATTCCACATATTTCTAATGAATAATATATATATATGTATATTTATATAATATTTTTGTATATACATTACAATTCTATTTTCTTTTAGAGCACTCAAAATACATATTGTACATTAATAAACATATGCTGAAATTTTATGAAAATATGGTTTGCAATTATCTACTGTTGCACCAAAGACCTAGGTTCTTAGAGAGATAATTTCAACCTAAGTTCTAATTCCTGATTTTTATATATCCCATCTTATTCTCAGTAGTGTTGAAATCAATAGAAAAATGTTGTGCTTCCTTGAACTTTCAAGGCTTCTTTTCACTCTGTACTATAATAATGAGCTTTGATTTTCTGTGTTAGAATCACTAGAGATGCAGGGGCAACTCAAATGTTTCTGGCATTAAAAATAAATTTTCATTTTAATGGAAAGCAAGCAGAATCTTGGGACTATGTTGAGGACACAGGTAAAGTAACGTAAATACAACTACAGATTGAACTCTAAGCAGTGTTCAGACTTCCCTGGTGCGATGTGCAAGCTACTTTTACAGATACGTTTGTACCTATTAACAGAAACATTTCCAAATTCAAACAAAACAAAATGAAGGACTTTGGTAAGATACTGGAAATTTTACTTGGTGAGGAAATTCTATTGAACTAATGTGGGGATTCATTGTTTTTAACCTTTATTTAACCCATACAGACTCGAATGCAGTTTGTTGAAGAATGCTGAACGCTAAGAACTGATTGTGGGAGATGTTGCTTATGCCCTCATGCAGAATTTTTCTGTTTCTAATGCTGCATGTTTTCTTTGTTTTCAAATAATATGTAATTGTTAGAAGTCAAAAAGTGAATTGAATACTATTGCACACTTTTCAAAATATGCTTAAAGCAATAAAATCTAGAAAAAGCATATTTTCTTTGAGGAGGTAATAGAAGTAGAGTTTATGTTAATGATTATAATAAACTTTCAAAAGACAAGAGTAAGCACTCAATTAGCAATCTTTAGTCCAGAAAATAGGTAAGCTCTCATCATGCCATAACTTAATATATTATTTTAATTACCTGTTACCTTCTGTTTAATGAAATGTAAAATCCACATTTGACCAACTTTGATCAATGTTTTTCTTAATTTTCAAGAGATAGTAACTAGTACACCTTATCGCATAATACAATACATGGTAGTACAGTTCATATTTTCAAGAAAGGACAAAAAGAGGAAACAATACTTTTAAAATGATGACCCAATCAGGTAGAGAGATGATTGTTAAACAACTCTTGTGGAGGAACTTTGGTTTGTACCCAGTACTTGTATGGCAGCACAAAACTGTCTGTAAATTCAGCTATAGAAGATGCCATGTTCTGTTCTCTATGGGTACTTTTCTCAGACTATGCACAAATACTGATGTGTGAAAACACTCATACACATAAAATAAAAATTTAAAAAAATGATTGATGACCCATCCTTTATAGAAACCAAGATTGTGATGTCTTAGGCTATTTCCTATCTTATATACTACTATCTTAAATGTAAACTTTAAATTTAAATTTACTAATAGCAGGCTTCTACAGTTATACAGAGTTAGGTGAACATACTGATAAAAGGCAGTGTTTCACAACTATATAAGGCAATAAGGACCTGTCTTGCAGCAAGAGTACCATTTCATGGAGTAGAAGTCATTCTTTCAAGTTACTCGTCTTGGAATAAGAGACATGGCTACAGTGAGGTGAGAACTACTACTGATTGCCGCACTGGAATGATAAAACTATCTAAGCTATACACAAAAAATTAAATCACTTAATTGAAAATAAGTAATAAGAATTTTATTATTGACTGATATACAATTTTATGGATACCACATTAAATTATAAACATTTATGTATCGAAAAATATTTATTTTAGTGCCAATCAAATGTAAGGTCAGCAATGGAATGGCAATTTGTATCATCTGAGCAAAATAAAAGATACTAAAATGAAACTAAATAAAAAAGTGATTGATTGTTAAATAAGTAATCAAATTACAACAGTTTCATAGTAATTAAAATACAAATGCATACAGAATGCTTTAAATTCATCTGTTCCTATGGTATTATTATCCAAAGAAACAATAAAATTTAATAAATTAAACTATCAGTAGTGGTTGTAAAGGTATATATAGATTATATATCATTGGAGATAGACAAATAACAAGTGTTCTCTCTCAGCTGGGGTTCCTAGCTCCAAATCCTCACATGTGAATATACAGCAAGAGTAAATACAGAAACTCAAAAAGTATAAAGGGACCGTGAGGGAGGGCTGTAGAAAGGAACACAAGATACCTATGGTAGGAAATCAGAAATGAAAAAAATAGGGAGTGGTTCACTGGTTAGCCTTAGAAGCCAGGCAGTGGTGGTAAATACCTTTAATCTTAGCACTCAAAAAGCAGAGGCAGGTGGAGTTCAAGGCCATCATGGGCTACACAAAATTGATCCAGTCTCAAAGAGAAACAGAACCAGGTGGTGTTGGCCCACACCTTTAATACCAGTATGTGGGAGTCACAGGCCTTTAATCCCAGTACTAAGGGGGTAGAGATGGGAAGGGACATGGCTAGGCAGAAAGAGGAATATAAGGCAGAAGCAGACAGGAACTCAAGACATCAAAAGAAGGTCAACAGTGTGCACTCTCTCCATATCTATTCAATATAGTACTCAATTTCCTAGCTACAACAATAATGCATCAAAAGGAGATAAAGGGGATACAAAATGGAAAGGAAGAAATCAGACTTTTACTATTTGCAGATGATATGATAGCACACATAAGTAACCCCCCAAAATTTACCAGAGATCTCCTATGTCTGATGAAAACTTTTGGTAATGTGGCTGGATACAAGATAAACTCAAAAAGTAGTATCCCTCCTATATACAAATGATAAATGGTCTGAGAAAAAAAATCAGAGAAACAACACACTTCACATTAGCCACAGATAATATAAAATATGTTTGGGTAACTCTTTCCAAACAAAAATTAAGAAATATATGACAAGAATTTTAAGAATTTTAAGATCACAGGTTGGTAGGATTAACACCGTAAAAATAAATGGTAATCTTACCCGAAAGAATCTAAAGATTCAATGTACTCCCCGTCAAGTTCCCAACACAGACTTCAAAAGAACAGTACTCAACTTCATATGGAAAAACAACAACAGCAATAACAACAAAAAGCCCAGGATAACTAAAACTATCTTGTACAATAAAGGAACTTCTGGAGGTGTCACCATCCCTAAGTTCAATCTCTACTATAGAACTATACTAATAAAAACAGCTTGGTACTAGCATAAAAACAGACACAGGCATAAATGGAATTGAATCAAAGACATTGACACAAATCCTAACAACTATGAAAACCTGATTTTTGATTTAAAAAAAAGCCAAAAATATACAATGAAAAAGGAAGCATCTTCAAGAAATTGTTAACTGGATTTCAGCATAGAGAATGCAAATAGATCTATATCTATCACCCTGCAAAAAAGGAAAATCCAAGTGGATCAAAGACCTCAACAAAAACCCAGTTACATGAAGCTGATAGAAGAGGTTGGGAAGTAGACTAGAATGTATTGGTACAGGAAATTACTTCCTGATTATAACCCCAGTAGCACAGCTATTGAGAACAAAAATTAGTAAACAGGACCTCTTGTAACTGAATAGCTTCTGTAAAGCAAAGAACACTGTCAATAAGACAAAACGCCAGTATATATAATGTGGAAAATATCTTCACAAACCCCATATCTGACTGAGGGCTGATTTCCAAAATGTATAAAGAACTAAAGAAACTAGACATCAATATACCAAGTCATCCCATTAAAAATGGGGTACAGGTTAAATGGAGAATTCTCAACAGAAGAATCTCAAGTGGCCAAAAGACATTTAAGGAATTGCTCAGCATCCTCAGCCCAAAGGGAAATGTAAATCAAAACGACACTGAGATACCATCTTACACTTGTCAAAATGGCTAAGATCAAAATCATGATGAAACCTTATACTGGAGAGGGTGCCAGGTAAAGCGAACACTCCTCCATTGTGGGTGGGAGTGCAAACTTGTACATTCTCTTTTGAAATCTGTATGGCAGTTTCTCAGAAAATTTGGAATCAATCTACACCAAGACCCAGCAATACCACTCTTGGGCATATACCCAAAGGATGTAGAAAAATACCACAAAGACATTTGTTCAACTATGTTCATAGCAGCATTATTCATTACAGCCAGAACCTGGATACAACCTAGAAACAATGTGGAGGCCACTCAATTGAAGAACAGATAAAGAAAATGTGTTACAATTACACAATGGAGTATTATTCAGTGGTAAAATACAATGACATCTTGAAATTTTCAGACAAATGGATGGAACGAGAAAACAATCATCCCGAGTGAGGTAACGAAATATTATGGGAGCTCCTTCTGCTCCTTCAGCCAATAGTCACTGAGATACCAGCCCATTGGGG
>LOEQ01000919.1:165682-177250 GCA_001685075.1 Bramus lutescens | reverse complement strand
TCTCTCAAAAAAAGCAACAACTGCCCTCCGCTCACCCTCTGACTTCCGGCTCTGCTTCCAGCAACTAGGCTCCTTTCCTGATGCTGTTCTTGTGTCATATTTAGTTTGCCACTATTAGTTTGTCACTATTACTAGAGTTTCCGTTTTCAATTCTTTTAGTGAAGTTAAATTATGAAAACTTAATTTTCATGTCATTAAATGAATTTTATGGGAAAGCATATAAATTCTCTCCATGGCCTCCGTAGTTGTGAAGTGCTTTTCCTTGAGAGTAAAAAAGTTGGAGTTCAAAGACAAAACCATGACTAAGAATTATAAATTTTATATGAAATGACTGTCCATGTATCAACTTTAAATAAAAGTAAACATAAGATTTAACTTATTATCCAATCTTTCTGAGTCAGAATGTCAGAAGAAACTTCATTGTTTTTCCTATTTAATTAAGTCAAATTGTTGCAGTGGATCAAATAACTACATAATCAACATGCTGTCTTCAGATTCTTTGCTAATTTCAAGATGAAAATAAAGTATTTATAGTGATTTGATCAGTTTAGTATGAGTCATGCACCTCTAATTAATATCTCCTAACTCCAAGTCTAGTGGTCCTATTTTTAAATCAGCCTCCAAAACTGTTCTGTAGAGCCCCATTTTAAATTTTACTGAATTTGCAGATATTTTAAATGGATGGTCATGTAAGATTTTTTTAAATGTTTCAAAAAATTAGAGCTCAGTTTACAAGCTTTGCGCATTTTACCAATTAAATATATTTGCACATAATATTTGACATTTTCTTAATTGCAATTTACCTTGTAATATTTCAAACTAGTCAATAGTTTGTAAACTTTAATGGTATTATTTACAAATATAGTATTAAACAAAATAATAAACCAACTGGATTTATAACAGTTTCCTGAGTGCAGGCATTACAGCTGTGAGCCACCACATTTACACTTTCAAAAATGTGTTACTTATCATATTCTCCCTGCATATGGCTAAGGGATTACTTCCAGATGCCCTGCAGATACTAAAATATACATATTTCACATTGCTTATTCAAAGTAGTATAATGCCCACATAGAGCTGAGTCTCATTCAACTGTATATTACAAACTTTCTCTAGTTTACTCATAATATATTTTACAACATAAGTAAAGAGCCAAGAGGCGTTACTGTGAAGTGCGTAGGGAAAAATTGACACTTAAAAGTCTTTACATATTCAGCACAGATAAAGTCACCCTAAGCTCAATTTATCCTTCAAATGCAGTTGGTTAGATCATTAGAAGGTGCTTAACCCAAAGATACTGAAGACCAATGTGTGTTCCTTAATTCATCATTATTTAACACGAGCAATGAAAGATAAAATCCTTTACCCAAACTTTCAAATAGAGGTACAGCTCAATATTCGTTTCTAATTGTTCCACTAAGTGGTGACATCCATGAATTGCATTTTTTCCAGCACTACGATCTCACAAGGAGTTACTGTAGAAGGTTTTATTTTGATTTGCTGTTTTTAATAGGTTCACTGTTTCTCACACTGTCCTGAAACACTTTTCAGACAAGAGCGGCTTGAAGTTCCATCTGTACTCCAGCCTCTACCTGAGTTCTTGGATACTCCAGGTATGTTCCATCATGCTTGTTTCTGTAGAAAATTAATAGCATCTCTGTTTAGATTGTTCAGTAGGAGCCAGTGGATTTCAAATGCTCTAGGGTGACATAAAATCAGAGGTTTTCAGAAATCTTATCCCATATGTGCTATATATGGGGTAAAGTAATAAACTTCAGGTTAGGTAGTTATTTGTGTTTAAACTACTAAACAGTTCACTTCCTTGGCAGTTAATTCAGGAAGATGACTTAATTCTAAGTTGTTCCTAAATCCTGGTATCCTTTCTGCACACCCTGATTGGATCCCAATAAGTCCCCAGACGACAGAGATTTTTTTCTTAGTCCTTCAAATTTGCTTCCTTATCAGTATAGTACTTAATACACAATGATGTGAACATAGCACACACAAACACATACACAAACACTATATGATCAAAACCCAACCCAGATTGCAATAGATTTAGGAAGTATGTTCCATCAGTGTCCCATTTCTCTGGATAATTTGTAGCAGTGTGGTCATGTCTAGCATTTCCCCTTTTATCCCATTCTGTTCAGAGCTCTCTATTGCCTGCATTGGATAAAGGTCCAGTTCATTTCTGAATTTAATGAGAATTTAGTATCTACTTCCTATTTAATTCCCAAGTGATTATTTTATTTAACATTTTCTAAAGGAGATGGTTACAATAAAACTAATAAATAAAACAAGAACACACCATAGTAGGACAAAACAAACAAGCAGAAAATAAGAGTCATAGGAAAAAAAAACACTCTCAAGATCAGACATATGCCCAACAATAGTTGGCCAATAGAAAAATAACTAAATAATATTTTTAGAGCTTTGTTATTGTTGTTAGTTTTGATTTATTTTATTTTTTGCTTGAGGGATCATCATTGTTATTTGTTCGCTGTCTCATAATGCTTTGTCTTTGTCTGGGTTGTTTGTTGGTTGGTTGTTTTCTATCCTTACATGTCCTTTGCCATTGTATTATACTTTCCTGTTTGTCTTTTTATGGGATTTCTGTGTGGGAATGTTGTTTCTATTAAGAGAGAAAGAAAGGGTATGGATGTAGGGTGCTGGGAGGGGAGGAGGGTCTGTGAAGAGTTGTGTGAGGAGAAATTATGATCAGAATATATTGTATGCATAAATGATTTTAATAAAAATTTTCAGTTTTTGATATTTCAGCTATGAAATTAAATACTTTAAAATGTTACCCCTAAAAGCAAGTTAATTATTTATGGAGCAGAGAAAGGTATATAAACAGAAAAAAAGAAGGTTAAGGGTTAGTTGCTAAAGTTGGGGAGTTACATACTTGTAGTTTTAAAGTCGACGTTATCTTTGTTTACAGAATTTTGCACTTGAAATTTTCTCTCATTTGTTTATATGCGTTGTAATTCAAGTTGGAAACATACATTAAAGGAAGAGTCAGATCGCTTCCATTTCCTGTACTTTAAGCTTTCTTGACCTTGAAAAAATAAATTATGCTGAAATGGGTTTTATTTTTAGAACAAAACCTTCCTCACACTTAGTTCTTCCTGGATATTTGTAAATCAGCTAGTCTCTCTGCGTATGACCCTCACGACACTCTTTCTGCTAGATTCTTTCAGCTATGTTGCTTATTCCTTCTGAACTGAGGCAGCAGCATTTCTCGTGCCGATAGTAAACAGCTCTGTGATCAGACAAAGGTACCGCAAGTAATGATTCCATGAAGTATGTGCCAGACCATGTTGTGCACAAACCAAGAGTTCGTGTGTCATATAATAATTAATGTCTTTTTTGTTTGTATTCCAAAACACATTTTCAGTCTTAGGTGTCAACCCAAAACCCTTCAGTCATGAACTCTGCCAGATTTTAACCAGTTCCACACTTGCGTAAATCATTTTATTTCTGTGCCTGAGGCTCCATTGCCATATAACAATAGTACCTCTGAAAACGAGACTGTCAAAAAGGAGTTCTAATTTTCACACAAATCTGATAACTATTTATTCAATAAGATTCTTTAAGATTTTTGAAGGGCCATAATTTAACGATTACTGATGCTGTTATTTATATGTGCTCCAATAATAACAGGACTTACTTATTAATAATTAACTGAAATTGTGAGCAACTTACACTAAGTCTTGTGTGCGTGTGTGTGTGTGATATGTACATATGTGTACAGGCATGTAGAATGGGTGTTTTCTCTACATCATCTTTTAATTATTTCTATTTATTTTGGAGATTATAAATATATAATTTCCACTTTCCTATTCCTACTTCCTAAATTTCCTTATAAATTTCCTCACTGAACAACTCAGTCCTGTCTAATGTCACTTGTACGTATGTTCTCAGGATGAGCATTTGGTATTGCATATGAACATAGGAGAGCCCATCATATTTTTGGATACAGAACTCGTCACTGCTCCTAGATCCCACCGATACGGCTATGCCGTCACGCCAGAAAACTACAGGAATTCTATTGTTTCCCAACTTTTTTCAGCACTGGTGATCTGGCTGTGTGTCTCTATGCTTGACCTTTGAAAATGGTGAAAGATCTAAACTCAGCCCTCCACTTGTGTAGCAGGTATTACTAAGTCGTCTCCCCGGTCTCAATTACATTACATTTCTAAGCCTACATTCTCAGAAATATGGACATAACATCAGAATCTTTAGATGATAATGTGGATAATAAATAAAGGGTATCCACTAATTTGTTCTCAAGAATAATATCTCAAATTCTTAAATAATTCCTTTAAATATTTACATACATGCTGAATATAAGGAAATTTAGTCCCACAGAGGTCAAATATTTTGCTTATTGTAACAGAAGCAGTAACTATAAAATTCAGCCATAAAATATTGTAAGAAGTTTGGGGCGTCCCTGTCAGAAGGGTTGGGCAACCAAGTCGCACTGTGAATTCTTAGCAGTATAACTCATCCCTTGTTGAGGATATAAGGACTCTTGTTTACTTGTACTACCCTTCAGGTTACCCTAAATATTGCTCATTTTTAAAAAAATTCTGTTTTTAAACAAATACTTTTTGTAAATATTATTAACTTCACATTACTGAAGTCAAGTTGCACTGTCTGATATAATTCCCTCTTCAGAGTTAAAGATTTGTTTAGCTTCTTGAAATAGGGTAAATATTCCACACATCTTTTCTGAAGAATGATTTTCTATTGCTCAGTTTTCTCTTGAAACAGACTTTTTCAAACAATATAATCTCAGGGAAGAATAATAGCTCTGCACCTATACTTGAAAAAAAGGTAAAAAAAATAGAGACAGCTAAATTATTCTATATTTAAAAGCTGATTAATCATAACAGTAGTAATATAGTAGTAGCAGAAAATTTGGCCATAGCTGTAATTGCAAGCCCAATAATACTAGCAATAATGTCATTAATCATATCTCTCAATTCATTTAACAAATGTATATTGACCAGGTACAAAAATATTGGGAATGACGCTTTGTTCTGGATCCACAGGCTAAGAATCCAGCATTTTATCGTCTTATTCAATGCTTTACACATGTCTTACCTTTTGACGGTGTAACTATCACCTTTGTGATAGAAACATTACATCAGACCTTCCTCCATGTGTATGCAGCGAAGATACATGGCTATTGGCTACAGAATGTTACTCCATAAATAAACTAGTCCCATAATGTACAGAATGATGAAAGGTCTGAGGTCGTCTCTTTAATACAGCCCCGCTTGGTGTAGGTCTTTATGTAATGTCCTTCCTATACCGGTTCATTTTAAGTATTTGTGAGTTCCTGACTTCTGTGCCTTCATGCTATCCAGCTTTTCTTATTATACATCACCAGTTAAAGTACATGTTTTCCGTGTGAATGTTACTGCATGTATACGTCCCCTGAAGACAGAGACCTGTTTTTACTCTTTCAAAATTAGGTAGCAAAGGTGGATACTCACATTCAAGAAATATGTATTCAACAGAGAATACTGATACAGACTATTAATTGTAGATCATACAAAACAAATAATAATTAAAAGAACTATAAAAAACAGGGACTAAATACATCATTTCTAAGCAAGTCACATTACTTAGGTTTTTACTAGTTTTCTCTTCAATACTAATTATATCTTTCAGTATTTAATAATCAAGTAGCTGACCATAACAAAGTACATTTTATTTTAAGGAAAATCAGAGTATTAGATGGACACAGTGTTCTAAGTGTTTTTTATATGGATTTGCTCCCTTCCTTTTAATAAGTATATCATGGTGGAATTATTAATACTAGTATTCATTATAGTTCATCACATTATGTTGTTTTACAGCTAATTTTTGTATTCCACTCTTCTCCCACCCAATAACTATTCTCATGTCTCATTACTCTCAAAACCCATAACAACATCTTTAATTATTATTGAATACATCTAGTAGTGTTTCTATGTAAATGTGTTCACAGCTCACCGCTTGGTACTGGGTATCAGGGAGTGAGTTTCTTCTTGCTACAGCCCCTGATTGCTTGTTATTTTCCACCTGGGGGAGGAGCCTTATTATCTTTCTCCCACACTTCAATACCAATTGGTGATGTTATTCTACATCTATTGCTGATACGTTTTTCTAAGGTCAAAGGATCTTTTAGAATGCAGTTTCATCCTTGTAACTGGAAGCTGGTATCTAGAACAGGCATTCGGAACCTCTGATTCTCTCACTTTGTCTGCCTCTCACTTCTTTTCAAAGATGAAAGAAAGAATTGGAGATATAGCATTTGGGAGTGTGTTTCTCATGGTCACTAATTTATTTGTTTGTTTGTTTGTTTATTTATTTATTTATTTATTTATTTATTTATTTATTTATTGCCCATTGTGGATCTCTGTAGTCGTTTTCATTTTTTTGCAAGAAAAAGCTTCTTTGATGATGAACACTACACTCATTTGCCATTGTAAGTATTGAAAATGCATTTAGAAGTTATGTCAGTAGGAAAACAGCAGCAGTAAGTGATCCTCTATAGTCTATGACATTTCCAACCATGGTAGGTTGGCTAGGTTTATATGACCAGGCACAAATTCCTTCCTACTGAGAAATTAAATTAGACAATTATTGGTTATTCTCAAGCTAAAAGTGCCACTATTGCACCATGGGAGATGTCTCACAAGGTAGTTTAGTACTGTGGGTTTTAGAGTTTATGGTTGTGTAGAACACTGCCTTTTCTCCTTTGGAAGTCTCCATAGCATGTTCAGACACTATGAGATACTTACATATACTTCATGCCAGAGGATGACTTTACGTCAGTATCACCTTGATTCTTCCAAGTACTATGTCTGAAGTGTGTGCTGTTTTCAGCAATATAACTTTCAAGTACTATGGGGTAATCACGGGCAATATCAGTAGGCTATATCACTTTGGGGATCCCCTGAGCTTCTCCTATCAATAAGTCAAAGGTAAGTACCCCTTGCTTGTTACTGGGTTCTTCTGTTAGGCATAACCAATATAAAGTTAGTCATCATTATTTATCACAAGTAACTAGTTATACTATTACCATATCTGGAGATAATACATCTTTCCACTTAAAGGTCCAAGGGTAATGATTGAATTTTGGGTACTACTTTGACCTTAACAAAATATGTGGAATGAGCTAGAATGTGACTGACTATATTAGAAAAATTGTCACTCATGGTGGATTAGTTTTCATGTTGTTCTAGTTACTTTCTGTTAAGGTGAGAAAACGCCAACACCAGAGGCAATTCATGGAAGGAAGAGTTTATTTCATCTTTTTTTCTTAAACGTATATATATATATATACATATATATCATAAAAGAATAATTTATAAAACTGTCAATAAAATTTTAAACTTGGACTTAATAACATATCTATTCATCATGAGATTAATTCAAGATTTATATATAATTGAAATATTCATGCTGTACATATTATTTGCATTTAAGAAATATTTTAATTATATCTTTTCTTCCTTCACTTCCTTTCCCATATATCATCCTCTAGACCCCTCATCATTTATTACCCTACAATTAATTGCCTCTTTTTTATCAATTATTATTTCATGTAAATATGTGTTTGTATACATATATTACTAAATACAACCTGTTCAGTCTATGTGTTTCTTATATTTATGCTTTCAGGGATGATTGCTTGGCACTGGACAACAAGTTAGTATGTTTTGCCCTGGGGGCCACCTCTCCTTTTCCCCGTTTTACTCAGTTGCCTGCCATTCTTTACATCGGCCTAAAGCCATGCTAATAAATCAGTGCTAAAGAAGCCATTGTTATTAGAGAAGAATCCACAACTACTAATTTATTGAACATGCATAATCCTTAACAGTAATTTATAAACATTTGTGTTTATACTTACAGATAAGTACAAATGTACGTCTAATCACTTTGATATTCTGGATCAAAGGGTAGAGTGTGAGAGGAGCTCTGAAAGTCTTCAAAACGGGTCACCATTTTGATCACACAGATCCAGTAATATTAGGGAGTTTATTTCATCTTACAGTTCCCAAGGAGGAGTTCATTGTCGTAGGAAAGAAAAGGGAGCAGGTTACTGGAGCAGGAAGCTTAGAGAGCACACTTTTACCTGCAAATATGAATCAAAATTTGCACTGGAAGTCAGGCAAGAGGTATATGCTCTTGAAACCAGCTCCCAGTCATGTGCTTCCTTCAGTAAGACTACACGTCCAAAATTTTTTATAATATACCCCAAAATACATTATACTAGGCAGAAAATTTCTCATCCAAGCAGCCACATAAGCAATTTTCAAATTGCAGAAGATTAAAAATATACATGACAAATTCAAAGAAAAGTTGCCAGAAGATATTGATAGTAAAATTTAGTGATTTTAAAAAATAAATTCTACAATAGAAGTTGTCAGTATTAATACATGTGTATTACTAATATTTTCCATTGTCAAAACCAGGGCTGGTATAGCATAGTAAATACAAGAATTGAACAGCAGATCATCAATTTAGCTGTCTCTGCCTCTCACCCTGTATGAAATCTCTTGAATGAATCTTTTCTTGTCCCCTGGCCAGTCTGCTAAATGAGGCATGCAGGGTAATTACTAAGTTTTTCTTTCTGTGTGCAGAGAAAAACATTAGCTCTGAGCTTTTGTTATTTTATAATCATTCCCATGAGTCTTGCTAGCTACAGCTAATAGGCTCATGAATGAGGAACCTGCCTCTCTGAGTGACTAACTACCAGTTAATGGTCTGCTTAAACTCTAAGAGAGCAGGGAAACGCAGAGTGGTATTTGATGTGCACATGTTTAAGAGCACAAGGCATCAACAGGGGGAGAGCTGATGAAGGCCAGCTTGTTTCTGAGAGTGGTTTTCACCTGTGTAGGCTACAGTGCAAGAACACCAGTTGCACACTTCTGCATAGAAAGTGGTGTGCTGATTCACAGATTCCAGAATGAAAAAGGTACACAACTCTACACAAAACACTTTGGCTGTTTCAGAGCCCCACATGCCAAAGGCACTTCATAAATTTTCAATAGAAAAAAAATCTGGAATTTAGGATTCAAACTCCTTAGCCTCACATTCTACTTCTTCATGGGGCATTGAGAAATTTAGCAACTTGTCCTGAACTTTAAAATTCTGTGCTTTGTCAACACTCTCTTGTGTGTGTAATTCATTTCTCCCTGATTTAATTAATTATATTTTCTGACTGAGAGTAGTGCAAGAATTCACTGAAACTGGGCATATGGATGCACAGTGCTCCACTATGTAACATTTTTGCCAGATTTGAAGACTTAGTATGTAACCAGAGGTGTTTATCCTTCTACTATTTCAACGGAATGTACTCTGCACATGTGTTCAGCCGCATCCCTAGCTATCTCAGCACACATTCCATCAATCAGCTGCATGTTGGATAGACCCAAACCTACATATGAATCTGATTATAGTGAGTAAGAAAAAAATCTACCTAGTGACAACTCATAACTTCTGTAATGCTACAGCACGAACATTAAGTGACTTTCTTGGGTCAGCTGAAATGCGCTCAATCACATTGGATGATATTCCCACTGGATGAAATAAACCAATTTTGAATTATGCCAAACATTTTGTTTTAGAACACAATACATGACTATATTATATTGGGCAGAAATAGTATCTACAGGAAAAAGTTTGGAATATTGTAGATTCTGGAAGCTGACACCTTCAAAACAAACTGTGCCTTTACCACCATAAACTAAGGTCACAATTAACCACGCTGTATATTAGCACACAAATACATATTTGTTTGTTTGTTTGGTTGGTTGGTATTTTGTTTGTTATTTTGAAGTACTTTTTTCAAGACAGGATTTCTCTGTGTACCTTGGTTGTACTGGAACTCACTCTGTAGACCAGACTGGCCTCAAGCTTACAGAGATCACCAGTCTCTGCCTCCCACGTGCTGATATTAAAGGCATGTGCCACCACTGCCCCGCCCTCAGGATATGTTTTGAAAATGGGAATGATTAACAATACTGTACATATCACATCAACGTGTGCTTTCTAACACATCCTAGGGGAATGTTCTTACTAACCCATTCGAATAGCTAATTACAGACTCTACCATTGAATAGCTAGTTACAGACACTACATATTGCCAATGCTTGCTCCACCAAATATCACCGGAAGACAAACTGATTTCACTCCTTTGGAAGAAGAGCTCACCACTGAATTAGCCCTTGGAGGTATTTCAGATACCGGACACCACAGTAACCTGATGACAAAACATCTGGTGAAAAAACTGGTAAAACTCTAAAAATCCCCATATGATCATTGAAGGATCAATGGGCACAGAAAGAAAGGATTTCATAAAGATTGTTTCAAAATGTTGACCTATTAATTGGCACCTGACATGATACCTTCTGTTGAAGACATCATGAACATTTTAAGAAAATTCCTAAAAATTACAGTTATGTGAACTCTTATTTTCGTTGGATAAGAGTAAAGTTATGCTGATAAATTTAGCTCAATGTAAGGCCTCCATCCTACAAAACAAGCTCTAGGCAATTGGTTGAAGATGGGACAGCTAGCCCCCTCCAGGGAGGAAGACAAAAATTGTTTTTCCAGCACCAAAGGTCAGACGTAAAACCATAAATACAATAACTTCACATGGACAGAATAGGTTTTACTTAAGAATATATATGTAATGCATATATGTATGCAATAACAACTAGTGAAATCAAAGGGCCATGGAGCTAAGGCAGAGAAAGGAGGTGCATATGGGAGAGTTTAAGAGAAATAAAAAGGAAGGATGCAATCTTTTAATTATATTATAATCCTGAAAATAAAATCATATAAAAAACTATTCCTTATTTCTTTATTTTTTACACATATCATAAACGGTTATTCTGAATGCTTTATATATCCTGAATTAGGCATTTAACCACAGTACATATAGTTATAAATAATTTAATTTTCATCTTTTAATGTACCATTTTATTAGTTTTGGAGAATTTTTATTTCAGCATCCAAAGCTTTTTTGAATAGCAGTAAGATCCAGGGTGAGTTTTTGTAGCTGCGGCTGGCCCTTCTGCCTCTGGTACGTTCAAACTTCCGGCCCTTGGAGCAGACATAGGGTTTGGTATGGCTGTGTGGGGTTCCTAGGGCCTCGCCAAAATCCGGTACACTTCTCGGCCCTTCCGAGGTCGTGCACGTATATAATGTATTTTTCTCCACTCATCTCCTTTGTTGCCTCTTAATTCTTCCCAAATACCAACTTCCTGTCTGGTTTTCTAATAACCTTGCTCATACTTGCACCACAAATAAACTCACTGGTGTAAGGGCATCCACTGGAGCATGTTGGAGAGTCCACAGAACCATTACCTGACTTCATCTGGGAATCTGCCTTATCACTCCCTTTATGCTCAAATGCTGCCAGCTGTGATGTCATCAAGGACAAGTGGCCACAGCTGTGAGCTCAGGACCCTAGAGATCCTTTCAGGGTCAAAAGACATTAAATTATTTTTTAATTTTTATTAAAAATTTCCACCTCCTCCCCTCCTCCCATTTCCCTCC
>LOEQ01000919.1:150063-164916 GCA_001685075.1 Bramus lutescens | reverse complement strand
TACAGCTGACAAATAACTTCAGTGATGTGGCAGGCTACAAGATCAACTCAAAAACATCAGTAGCCCTCCTATACACAAAGACATCAATTTCTTCTTGTCCTCCATGGTCTCTCGTTCTTAAAACCTTTCCATCCCGAAGTGGCCCCCAAACATGATTGCAAGGATGTTATATAAATGTTATATTTGTGGCTGAACCTTCAGCAGATACTTCTTTATCAAATTTTGACTAGTTGTGACTTCCTGCATGAACCATCAGTCACTTCACAAAGAAATTTCTCTGATAAGGTCTCTAAAAACCAGCAATCTAATGGTAAAAGCTAGGAATTTAAGAGAGCAGCTAACATTATGTCTATTCGAAAATAATATAGCATGTTCATCCGTAGGGCCTGTAAGACACCAAATCACAGGTTCCTGGACAGATTTCTACTACCATATAGTCATTTCTTCCTGTGGATTGAGACTTAGATCCAATCAGAAAGAGCTGGTGTAGTTGGAGATTTCTCTCTTATCCACCAGTTGCAGAATTTTCACTCTTAATATTAATTACAACTCTTAATATTCACTCATAATATTAATTACTTAATATTAATTACAAACTATTTGGCTGATGGATCAGGATTATTTCTAACTAGCTCTTACAATTTAAATTAAGCAATTTCTATTAATCTATGAATGGTTATTGGCTGGGCCTTTGCCTCACATCTTGCTTCTCCTGCTGTTGCTCCTATCTCCATGGCTGTGTCTTCTTTCCCTGTTTCTCTGCTTAGACTTCTTACCTATCTGTATTCTGACTGGCTATTGACCAAATCAGCTTTTTATTATCCAGTGCTAAAATGACATATTCACAGCATCCCGCATCAAGGTGGCTTACACTCATACCTATTGTGGTACTATTACACATATGGGTTTATCCTGCTTTATCAACCATTGCCATTTCTGTAGTTCACAGAATTCATAGCTAGATAAACCTGCTGATGATTCTCATTATAATAAATCTTATTGAGTTGTAGAGAACCTTCAGAGATGACCACTAGCATGGTGCAATTCCTATTCAGTACCCACTTGAATTCTTATGTCCTATGACCAACCTGTGCTATTCATTCTTCATCAATAAGGTCTTGCAATCAAGTTCCAGTGAGCAGCCAAGAGCAACAACAAGGGTCTTTACTACTTGGGTGGTTTTAATATCCTATCCTTTTGCGGGATGGGGGTGTGTGTCTCAGGGACACTCTGGACCAACAACTAATGGGAAGGTATTGAACAATTGATATTTGCTTTTTTTATCATATTTTTTTAAATTTAGTATCCTATGGCTTATTTAAGAAGTATCCCCCATGTACAGTAATTCCAACTAAACTCTTTCATATGAATGACACACACACACTCACATGCAAACATATGGAATATATTTATATATGTGCATGTGCATACACACACACACGTGTGTGTGTGTATACACTTGTAGCATAGTGAATTTCCATGCAGTGTGTTTTAAACATCCTTAGTGGTAACTATATCTCCTTCAATCTCCTACTCCCCTCTAAACTCCCATCCCTCCCTCTACATATTCCTCTCTCCCTATCACCTCACCTGCATTCTACTTCCTTAACATCCTTCCCCTGTCTTCCCACCAATGGCTCCTTTCTAGTTTCCTTACCCTACAGATGCTCCAAGTTAAACACACAAATTAAATACGTCGAAGCTAGGGTCCAGAAATTACCGCAAAACCATGACTTTTGTCCTCTTGGTTCTGAGTTATGTGACTCAGTATGCCATTTTTAAGTTCTACTGCAAATTTCATAGTTTTGCGTTTCTTCTTGTTGAAATAATGTTTTTTGTATACACCCCACTTTTTTGTTAACTGCTCATTAATTAACAGATTTCCAGGCTGTTTTCTTTCCCTGTCTGTTGTGAGTGGAGCACTGATAGATGCCGATGATTATGTGTGGAGTCCTTTGGCTGTGTGACAAGCAGTAGCAAAACTAGGTCATGTGATAGACTATCGTAATCACCACACTGAAAATCACAGTGGCTACACCAGCTTGTAGTCTTACCCACAATGCATAAGGATTCATCCTCTCTGGCATTCACTGTCTTGTTTTCAAGACCTTTCCCTTATGTCTAAGGAAATACAATGAAAGAACAACAAGTATACCTTTATGAACTTAAAAATTTCTGTATTTTGAAAACCAAATAGAATCCTTTTAATTATCTATAAAAGCAGCCTTTTATAGGAAAAAGCTATATATCTGACAGAGGATATGCAATTGATCAAGCAATATAAACACACACAAATATGCCAAACACTTCATCCATAAAGTGAGATTTCTCAGAAAAAGGAACAAAGGTCTAAGAAATATTTTTATGAGTGACCAATTAAAATATTTTCTAAAGGAAAGAAGATTATCCAAATGACCATATTAACCTTTATATTTTCCTTCAATTCTGCATTAGATGCACACTCCCATAGTCATCCCTTCAGTGACTTTGTTTCTCCCACAATGCTCTTTTATAACTGCGGCTATGACCACAATCCCCTAGCTTTTAGGCAACCCCTTCCTATCTTCTAGATTACCTATTTCCAGAGCTTTTCTACCACATGCTTAGTGAATCCCAGTCATTGTTCTTATTTGTTCCAACCTTGACCACTGGATGTTTTAGTTGAACTGTCCTTTTGACAATTTCAATGATTCTCTTTTCTCTTGAATATACTTACAGTCTAATAATAAATGTTGGCATTCTCTGAATTGACCATGTCTGCTGAGTATTTCTGAGAAATTCGTCACAGATTCTATAATGTTCTCTCCAACTTTAAGTAAGCAATCAGTGCAGTGAAAATGGCCTTTTTCAAACTAACTACCCTTATTCTGCACATCAATTATTTCAAACTTCTTCCAAATGCTTCTTCCATTTCAAACAAAACCTAAAAAAATATGGTTCCCTAATGTCACTTATAAATACAATCTTCTGTTTCCTTCCCTCTTCATATTTCTTTCACAAAAGGAGTGACCTTTCTTTCGACCAGGGTTAATCCCTGCAAGCTATTCCAGGACTTTTAACTTCTCAGATATTTTCTGCTGCATTTTTTAACTTTGATTTTTGATTTCTTATTTACACGTTTTAGGCAGCATTCAAATGTCTTCAATAATCACATTTAAAGGAGCAAAATATGCTAATAACAGGAAACAAAAATAAAGTAAAAATAACTTTACATCAATCATTACCTTGGCTTAGTAGAATGTTAAGAAATTCTGAGACTCAAAGCAAGTTCAAAATCAAAATGCTGGAAAGCCACCCTAGTCACAGAGTTGCAGTTATGTCGTGGAATTATTTCATCATCCTTGTATTTCCAGCACCATTTCATCACATTTTGGATATTTTATTTATGCTTTTAGAGCATAAAATTCTATGGCTTAGAATCACTATGGTTTTGTTATGATAACCTGTCATTTCTGTGAATCGTATAGTCTCAAGAACAAAACTTGCTTATTAGTATTGACAATTAAGTAGCAGCTACCTAATTTGGTCTTTATTTTGTCTTTAAGGCTTATTAATGTCCATAGTTTTATGTTTGGGCCTTGATAACACTTGTAAAGCCATTCTAGAAAATTACTGCTGTAGCTGAGCACAATGGAGGATTGCTGTGATGGCGAGAGGGTCTGGAGTTCAAGATCACCCTCATTTTCATAAATGTGTGAAACAGTTCCCGCTACATTACAATCTTTCTTGCAATAGCATAAAGAGAAAAAAATCCCCAAAATGTACTATAATGGTAGATTCCTCACACTTAAAAAAAAGAAAAGGTGCTTTTTGTTGCACTGATTTCTGCTTATATCATACAATGTATATTTTTTGTTTATGACATTTAAAATATTTTTCCATGACAAGATATTGATATTTAGATACTTCTTTCTTCAGTGTCTGGATTAGAGGTTTGCTGGGACACTTTTAGATGGCATTAAGTTAATAATATTGGTATATACATAAATTTAGTGCTCATGAAGTATTTTAAATAACAATTTATGTTAATTTAGCTATACTTTTATATTTAAAAGGTTTTAAATAATAGGCCGACTTCATTTATAGCTGGACCTCAAGAGGGTGCTGAAGAGAAAAACAAGAAGGCCCCTCTTTACAGCATATCTCCTCTAAAGTGAAGAAATTTAGCAGAGCAAAAGGCAAGGTGACTAAGAAAGAGGTGATCCTTCACACGGCAAGGAGCGACTTAACTATAAAATCCAAAGAAATATAGTATGCAAAATACAAGGAGGCTCAATTAATAATTCCAAAGTCCATGTTTATTATATTAATATGAAGACTTATAATAATATTTATATTGACTATTTTAAAACAGTATATTGTACTATTAACTCATAGCAACATAATACTAAATTGTAAACAAAATCATACTGAAGTGAGGTCTGAATGGGAAAGATGGCAAGAAAAGCTGTATATTTCCACAAAATCCAAACTGTCATTTAAAATCAGTATCTGAAATATTTCTGGTGTAAATGACAGTGTTCAAATGTTGTTGGAGCTTGTGTTCCTTTGCCATATCTTTAGTGACAGCTTTGCTAAACTCAACAAGTTTTCAGTTCGCAAACTTGGTGGAGTAAAATCTATGAATACAGTTATCATTTGGATGGAGGGTGTTTTTAAGGCTTGTGTTTGGATGGCTTGGGACCTAATTTGCAGAAGCAAGGGAAGGTGATAAAAGCTTCAGATAGCATAGCTTAATTGAAGAGAGTAGGTCAATAGAGCCTTATACCTGAAGGGAATATTTTGTCCTGTCTCCTTTTCCTCTTTACCTCGTTAAGGTATTTGTCACAGGTTATTGTTATTTTGTCATTGTGAAAGAAAAATAACTAACACAATAACAAATCAAGAAGTCAGCATATGAACTAATCTATAGATATGTCAGAATCAATAAGCAGCTGAGTACCTTGACCTGCAATACTCATCAGACATAATATCTTACTAAATATGGCGTCATCTTGAAGGAGAATCTAATTAACAAGATCTATACTATTGGAAAAGTTTCAATTCAACTAATAACAAATAACCTCATGACCCTTCATACTGTCTTCTCCAAGTGCTGGAATGAATAAAAACATAGTCCCTTTGATGGATGTTAAATATTCTGGGACAGAAAAGCCAGATGAACAGGTTTATTAGAATATGAGACAAGGCTATCTTCAGAAGCATATGCTATATTCACTTTACAAAATATTAGTGCTAGAAAGATTATAGTTTCTCATAGATATCTGAAAGTTTTGGTATCACCTATACCTTGTCACTTTGTGAGTTTGGAGTTTTGGAAAAGTAACTTAAAACGCTTCAAATTTGGGGGGAATTGTTAAGACTAAATTGAGCAATGTGTGAGAAGAATGTAACACAAAGCAAGAATTACACTGACATCATGGCTCTCTTGTTAGTGGTTATTTAATTTTGATGAGGGAAACAAAATCCATTACCAGAGACTAATGGAAAACACAACTGATCTTCGTATATTTGTTTTTTTTTGGGGGGGTGGAGGGGGCAAAAGGGTAGGAGGATGATCTGGGAGGAATGGTAATTGAATCTGATTGGGGTGTATCATATGAAGTACCCAAAGAATCAATAAAAATATGAAAAAAGAATAAGAGACAAGGTGCTCACCGTAGTTAGCAATCTTATCAGTTAATTAGTATTATCTACTATCAAAGAAACCAAACAAAGTTTGTAAATAGCACAACAAGCTTATTTTCTAAATCTGTAGTGAAATTTATGAATATTAGATTTTAGAATGCTTATCAAGTTAAGTTTAGTTCGATTACCTGGTTGTTACAAGTGAGAGATCAGCCATCTGATAAGCATGTATGACTAGATCCTGAGTATTCATGCATGTCTCGTGCCTCAATAGAGGCAAAGGTGCTGACTAGACAGGTATCAACTAGATCCAGCTGGGATCATTTACAGTGAATGTAAGGATATGCTGTTGGCCATTTCTATGAGCACAGGCAGTTGGATGGGAGTAAAGTAAAAGCACCCAGTTTTACTAGGAACTCCGCTACATTTAGTTTATCACCATCCGTTCCTGTGTTGTTCCCTTATGGTCTTATGACTCTAATCATTTACAATATTGTGGTTGTTTCAATGGCTTTTCTGTTCTCCTTTCATTCTTCTTCACCATAGAGATGCTTTGCCAATCTTCTTTGTCAGAAGTACTTGGTTTTTAACTGAGATCTTGCACATATGTCCCCATGTTTATTATATTGATATAAAAAATACAAACATTTTAAATTGACTGATTTAATTATTTTAGAGCAACAAATTGTGGAAATAAAATATTTAATTATAAACAAACAATTTAGCTTGAATAAAAAGTTATTTTTCAAAATAATTCATTGGATAGATGAAAAAAATGAGGATCATTTTTCCAGTCATAAACTACTGCATATAAAAGAGTAACAAATAATGATCAGCAAAGTGACTCAACAGACAGAGGCCCATGCTACCAAGATGGATGATTGATCTGATTTTTATCCCAGTAACCCACATGGTGAAATAAGAGAACTGATTCCCCCAATTTGTCTTTCAATAACTAAATACACACACACACACACACACACACAAACACACATTGTGGCATGTGTTCATGCATGTGCACAGTCACACTAGGATATAAAATAAAATTTCTAAAAATGGAAAATAACTAAAAATATCACTTATGACATAGGTTGTTTTAAATATAATAAAATGTTATGACAAAAAAGTAATGTATCAACAACACCCAGGTTTTCGAAGGGCCTTTTTGTCATATTTTAAGAATTTTTTTAAGTGCATGAGTGTTTTGCCTTCATGATGCATGTGTACCATGTGTATGCCTTGTGCCCAGAAAGGCCAGAAGAGGTCACTGAGCCATACAGAACTGGAATAGTGAATAAAAAGGTAAGTGGCCTGTAGATGTAAGGCCTGTCCCAATATGGGGACAGTTCACAAAGCTGGGAACCTGAGACATACAGTGAAACTTACTGTCAGTGCAAAAGGATGGCTTGTCATTTTCAGGTAGTTCAATTCCTCTTTGCTTGTTCCAGACAGCTCTGCTAGTCTCTGCTTCTCCCAGGTTGCTCATCTTCTATTGACCCTCTTCTAAGCAGCTCAGCTTGTCTGTGAGTGTTTTTCATCAGTCCTTAATGCTTATGTATGAAAGAAGAGAAAAGGGACTAATGAATCAAATCAGTTCCCATGACCTTTTGAAGCTACTAACTTACTTCCAGAGCTCAAAGAACTTCCCTGCGGGATGGAATGCTTTGCCTCCACTTAGAACAACCTGATGGTTTACCTGCTATATAGCTTTCTGAATCTTAATCAGATATGCCCTTACAACAACCTGTTTGTATTCCATTTTATTGCCATTAGTTAATTGAACAAAATTTCATTTCAGCATTTCATAATACAGATAATATGTTTTGATATTTGATCTCTTATTAACCAATTCTGCTCTCTCTCCTACCGTTCCCCTTCCTCAATCTCCAAATCCTCCTTCATTTTCACGTGTTATCAATATTGTTTTTTCTCTTTGTTATTGTTACATGTATGCATACTTATAAACATATGAATACAATCAGATTAGTCCATTCTCTGTGCTCATAGGTACATGATATTAGGTAAGACCACTTTGGATTAGATAACCTATCAGAGGGCTCATCCCTGAAGCTGATTCTTCTTCTCGCAGTTGTCATTAAGCACATATAGTCCTTCAGCAAGGTTGGGTCTTGAGATCTTCTATTCACATTAGCATGCTCACTGGTGCTGTCACTGCTCAGGTTTTGTTTAGGTAACCAAACCCTTGAGATTGTAAACTGGATGTGTTTCCTGTTAAAGGATATGGTCCTAGATATGTCTCCTCTGACTCTGCAGTTTAAGACACTTGTTCAACAATAAATCCTACAGACCTTAACTCAATCTTTAGCATCCATGTAAGAGTGGAAGACACCAAATTCTGAAAGGTATCCTATGATCTCCACATGTGCACACTGATAAGTGAAGCAACACACACCGTAAATAAACACACACACATACACACACACACCTATAACATAAAATAAGTCTAACCCAAATTATAGAGGACAAAATAAGGCATTGAAAATGTCATATTAAACATAGCCATTCCAGATAATTGCAATTCTAAAATCCAACCGTAAAACAGAAAATAGATATTGAAGTGCATGCTCTTTTCTCAGCCTACGACTTCAAAAAGTCAGATTGTGAAATGTGTAAAAATTTTAATGGCAAATGGAGATTTTTAACATGTAGCATATAATATACAGGAAAAGTGCTGGTATAATTAAAATAAACCCTTTTTGTCCTTAGAAGTAGAATGTTTCTGGGACATTACCTAAATTTCCACATTAAGGATGTCCCATAATAGTCTATATTTGAGAAAGATTGTTGTAATACAGGCAGATACTTGATTTAAAAAATCATTCATTTTTCTCAATAGAAATGCATATTAAGTACGAAAGATAAATATCAGGCAATTTTATTTTGTTCTGGGCAATTTAAATTGCCACTGTCTTGGAGATTTCAAGAGTTTAGTCCCAGATTCAAATATCATGTCATCATCATATATATTATTTTAAGTAAAAGAATATCACAAAAATATTGAAGTGATAAACCTACAAGATTATGCAAACCAACTCTCAGACAAAATACAGTTGAAAAGGTAGCAGTTTGGAGACTAGAACTTGATTATTAATAAATTGCATCCTTAGGTACCCATGGGAAAGGACAGTTCCCTGTGTAACATCTTAATGCTCGTTTGTTCAAAAAAGGAGGCATCAACTAATTGAGTAATCTTAAACTACAACTTTTCTATTTTCTTTTTCATAATCTAGACTTTACATTTCCTTAGGCCCCCATGTTCTCCCTCTGGCTTCCCCTTAGCTGCTAGACCTTGTGATGTCCACCATGAGAACTCAGGTGAAACAGAAGAGCACAATGGCAGCAAAAGGCAGTGATTGTCAAAGAAGTAGAGCGTCCTCAAAGGATGAGAGCAAGCGATGCCCAGAGAGAGTACTGATCAGTTTACAATAAAGGCAGATTGTTTCTTTGTTTCACTCTTTGTTGTTTGTTTCACACTCTTGTAAAGATTCCGGGACAGACCACATTCTTACGGGGCATCTTCTTCTCCAGATCTATTTGGACCAGCTCTTATGGGAGGTGGCATTCATCTGTAACCTTTTTTGATCGATACTAATGTTTTACATGTTGGGGCTCTTTAAACATTCTGAGAAGCTCAAAATGTTGTCTATCCAAGTCAGAGCTGTAACTCACATCCAGTAAAGAGAGTCCTGCTGATCCAGTTCATAGTTTCTCACTCTGTTGTGAAAGAGTAATTCAGCTTTAAAACTTCCTCCAGGCTAGAGGAGGTAGACACAGGGTAAGATCCAGAAGGGTTGCAAAGTTGACATATGCGAAAGTTCTTGCACCATTTAAAGTAAATTTACTTGCTGTATTCTACCTTAAGTAGATTTGAGAGCTATTCTCAAACTGAGGATTGAAATTCCTCTAAAGCATTTCCAAGTGAATAATGCTGGAATTGATGGAAAATTGGTCAAAAAAAATTTTTTTTTTGGACATTGCTGTAGTTTGAGTGGGTGCTTGGAAATCTGCTGCGTTGGAATACTAATCTCCAAATTCATGTTCATTCAATTTAGAGTATGGACACTGGAAGTAACTCAGGTTACATGATGGATGGGCTTCTTTATAGGAAAAGAAGTGAGACCTGAGCACACACAGACTCCACTTTTCCTCCTGTGATTCTTTCTACCTTGATATAATAAAATCAAAACTCATTACTATATTTTGATAGCTTCATTTTCCTGCATTATAAAAGATATTTCTTTACTTTTGAGATGACCCAATTTGTGGTACCTTCCATAGCATAAGAAAAATTCAAATAATAAACATGTTTTGTCATTTAAGATTAGGAGACATCATTTAAATACCTAGACAGACGTTGTAAAATGGATGCATGCTTCAGAAGCATTTATATACTATTTTAAACAAATATTCTCTGACCTAGTAATTATGTTGGCACAGGATGTGTGGTCTCTGAAACCGGAAAAGCCATCAGTCTGGTATGTTTCATATTTGGGATGTTACTTATAAAGTGCTTTTCTCATGTATGTTAAAATACTTATTTCTTAATCCAGGCCCAGACTCATGTGTTTTCTTCATATTGTTACAAAAATGCTTTAATTTTGCTGTCATGTAAAATAAAACAAATGACTTAAATCATATGTCAGATTTCATTTGAAGGAAATAAGAAAAGACTTGCAGGGCAGATTTAGTAAGATTTGGAAACTATTTCTCATCAGATAATCTATATTGCTGTAAGGTCAGGTCTTCATTCTACCCTTGATTTAGTTATCATGGGTAAAGTTTCAAGATACTCATTCAATTACTTGGAAAAATATCATTTTCTTTTCTTTTCCTCTAACATCTGTTGTTTCACATAAGATTTTCTTTCAGTCCAGCAGTATGCCTGGAGACAGTGCGCTCTGAACCACTGAATTTTCTGAATACATTCTGCATCCTCAATTGAGTTGCAAGTGACTTGCACTGGTACGGATAGGGAGAAAAATAGTCTTTAAAATGAAGTCTTTACATTTCCTGAAAGATGGTATAGGGAGGAAACAGGCATTGTTCCACCTCCCAAGGAAGGGTCACAGTCAACACTACTGTAAATAAAGGGATAACCAGAAGAAAATGTAACAGATTTATTTAATCCACATTATACCAAAAGCTTCCAAAATTGAGATCCTAAAGGTCTGTTTTGTCCTCTAGTTCACTGTATAATGCACACTTAGGTGGCAGCCAGCCTGAAAGAAGACTACTGTAATAGTAGACTGGGTGGGGGAAAACAATTCTTCCAGATTCTACATAGACTGTTAGGCTTCTCAATTATTTCACCCAATTATCAGGCAGAATCCTTTAGACTAAGTAGCTCATAGGATGAAAGTAGAGACCGTTCTTTCTAGAATGTGTCTTGCTTTGAGGAGGCAGGCTTTGAAGAACCAGGGTCCACCTAACAGAAGAAGGATTTTGTTTTCTGTCATCTCTTTAGGAGAAGAAGCAAGTAGGTGGAACAGAGGCAGGAGGGGAGGAGGAAGTTGTCAAAACTATTTGAGATCTAACATAAATAGTGTACCCTGAAAGCAGTGATCAGAAGCCATTTCACTGGACATCCAATGACATGATCCTTTACATAAAGAAGTAAGTGATTCTTCACTCCTTGGGAAATTAAAGAATCTTTCCACTGCCAGCATAGGCATGGGACTGAATGGACAATTGGTCATCTGAGTACTTGAAAAGACAAACACCTACAGAGAATGGACTAGCCAGAGCAGAATTTACAACTTGGTAGTTCAACTGAAAAAAAGTTCCTTTAAAGCAAGAAAGCATTCGTGGTGGGGCCATTAGTAATAACAACCAAAGCAAAACAAACAACCCTGAATGAAAGCACAGTGATTTTCACCACAGGGCTCACTAAACTGCATCATTTTGAATTCCCCAATTATGCCTGCTCACTGCACTTAGGTGAAGAAAAGCACAAAAGCAATTCTGTGTACTTTATTGCTTCAAATGACCCAGCTCAAAGCGAGGTGGCCGACCATGGTGTTCTGTGTCATTGCACACTGACCCTTTAGAGCCCATTGTGACTAATTTCTAACCCTGGACTTTCAACACACATGCTCATTTGTCCAAATCATTTGTTCAGGTCAAATAAAAATACTGCATTTATAGAAGTGATAAAGAGGTTGAGTGAAATTGGCACAGGTATACATGTACATTTATTTTAAAAGAGTTTCCCAATTAAAATAGTATTTACTAGAAAATATTGAAATAACATCATATAGCTAATATATTATTTATCAATTTTAGTGGTAAAGATTGAAGGATTAGCATTTAAATTTTAGTGGTTTTTGTTTAACTGTTAGAAACAAATTAAATTAGGAGAAGATCATAGTTAAACACTAAAAATAAATACCAGACTGTCTATAATAAATTAACAACTTCCATTCAGTCACAGGATTCCTGAACAGTCTTGTAATTACTTTCCAGTGAAGGAAGTGATGGTGGCAATAGGTATCCAGGATTTAATGTGAAAATGCTTGAATTACAGGATTTTTTTTCTTTTTAGGTGTTTTGAGACACAGTTTCTTTGTTTAGCCCTGACTGTCATGGAACTAGCTCTGAAGATTATTGGAATTTTTAATGACAAAATTTGTCTGATTATTACACATGTTTAAATTACATAAACCAATACCTAGAATAACCCCTGACATTTCATTATCTCATATGGATCATCATAGGAACCATTTAGACATCTATTGTGGAGATTTATAAAAAAATGTTCAGTTTGGTCAGAAAACAGCCTGTACAAAGGCTGCAGACAAATTGGGAGTAGATGAAGGACCTACAATTGTTAAAGAAGGGAGTGTTGTTAAAGAGAACTCAATAGGAAGATATGAATTATGACTTCCCGCCAACACCTTTTCTCTCAAGCCTTCAAATTCATGTGTAAAGATTTTCTGAGCAAAGAAAGCCTCCAGGGCACATTGCAAAAGCAGGGACAACTAGGGAAATGTTTTCTGGGTTTAGCTGCAAAGCACACAGATGCTGCTATGGCTACTGCCTAAGGGGCAGGTTATATTTCAGCATGGCAGCAGACTTGACATCATTCACAAAGTGCTGGTATTTCAGATACACGAAATGTAATATACTGTTTATAATACAGAACCCTGCACCAATATTCCAGAAAGACGTGGAGGTCAGACAATGTTTAACATAATCGGAACCCATGAGCAGAGTACCTAAGGATGCACATGAAGTTATAGAAGTATTTATTCAAGTTCTGATGAAGACCCTGTGATATTCGAAGTTGAAGTCACATGGGATATCCACAAAGCAAAATGGCTGCAGGCAGCCTCTCTGGAAAATCAGTTTGAAAGTTTTGAACATAGAGCTGCTGTAGGATCCAGGCATACCAATCTTGTGTATATAACCAAAGGATTCTATATCCAAGTACAGAGTTCTTTACATAGCCCTGTTTATTGTTTAACTATTCTTAGCATCCAGGAAATGGAACAAGTTAGTTCCTTCAACAAATGAATGGGTAAAGACAAAGTGCTACATATACACAATGATTATGTGATTGTAGAAAAATCAGTAATATTTGCAGATAAATAAATGTGACTTCAAATCATTGATAAGCATACTTAGTTTGAGAAAGGCAAATTCTAAGTATTTTTTCACATAAAGAAACTTAATTAAAATTGAATACATGTGTCTGTTCATCTGTGTCTCTGTCTCTGTTTGTCTCTATTCTCTCTTGTATGTGTGTGACAAAACTATAAAAGAAATTATATGAGAAGAATGTATAATACATATTACAAAAATATAGGTGAGCATGAATTTTGAAAGCTCATATATGTGAAGATTCCTTGATGGAATTCAATACTTTATATGTTAACCTAAAATGTAACATAAATAAATTTTATAATATATATTGTAAATCTTCAGAAACCGAGCATTGATTTGATTCCCACAGAGCCTGAATCCATCGTCTGATACTAATTTTATCTTGTTTTAACTTTTTGGCTATTTAAAAGTAGACAAAAATGATTCTCACTTAAAAATCATAATGACAGTATTGCATACGTTTATAGAACATAATTACTTCTCTTACTTGTAGGTTTGGTTACCACTTCATCATTTATTTTAAAATTCTGGGCACTTAACATTTCACATCCTAAAAATCTGACATAGTTTGGCAATGAATTGGACCGTCGAGAGATGTGTTGTTTCAATATATTAGGCGCATGCTTGGAATGGACTCAAAATAAGCAATTGATATAGCTAATGTTTTAGAGTTTGGAAAACAAGGCATAATTTTCCTTAAAAGTAAATGCCATGTGTTGCCAAAACTAGGCCTCCATAATTCACGGTAAGACAAGGGGATGAATGGCTGAGCAGCGAAGAAAGGTGAAGGCTAGTGAGCTACTAAAAGCAATGCTGAATAATCAGGGGATTATTTGATGAATTTTAGTCTAGTGTAGAAAATTTATGGCCTTACAACAATGCAAAAGTATTCAAATAATGTGTTTACCTTTAATCTCAAAATACAGCTTGTTGAGAAAGCTCAGAGTGGTTTATTTTTAATATATTCTACTGCTTTGTCTGAACACAGTATTTATTCTTTCTCAGTTCATCAGATACACCATTGCAAACATTAGTTTGTCTTGAGTTATGATTAAAAAGTGATCTCTAAAGATTTCAAGTGGAGTTATAGTCACTTAATGGCCCACACTGGAGCTTTTAAAAATTCCTGTATGCATTAGCAAAAATAAATATATTGAGTGATCATTTATATCCAAGACAATACTATAGGTTCAGAAGGGATTTGAAAATAAATAAGACATACTTAAAATCATACTTAAAATCAGTAAACTTATGTAGTTTTTAAAGGATAAAAATTTCAACACAGGCAAAAGCAATTCACAGGCCAGTATTTTTTGATCATTAATGCACAATAGCTATAATAGAAAATGTGATGAGAATTAAGCCACAGTGTAGAATAGAGAAAGAAAAAAAAACTGTATAAATGTGCAAAATTAACTACAAATGATTTGAACTTCTAAAGGAATAAAAAGAAGGGCAGAAAAGAAGAAAAACTTACTGTGTGATTAAAATCTGGCATCGTGTAAAAAATTAGTTTTAAAAGTTGATAAGTTGGGCTGGAGTGATAGTTCATTGGTTAAGAGCATTGCCTGCTCTTCCAAAGGTCCTGAGTTCAATTCCCAG
>LOEQ01000919.1:123653-150015 GCA_001685075.1 Bramus lutescens | reverse complement strand
GGCATACACACAGACAGAATATTGTATACATAATAAATAAATATTAAAAATAAACCAAACAACAACAACAAAAAATAAAAATTGATAAATCAAAAAATTGTGCAAAATAATGTCATGATAAGTCAAAGGCTATTTGCAAAAAGCAAGTATTATTTCTTGGTTGTAAGGCTCTTCAATACTAGTGAAATCTAGAATCTGACACATATTAGTTACCTTTCTTACCACTGTGCACAAATACCCGGCTAAAAGAACAATGTAAGGCAGGATGTTTCATAGTGGGCCATAGTTTAGGAAGGCTTTCTGTGTGTTATGATGTGAAAGCATAGTGATTGAGCACCTTCGTCCAAAGTGCTTAGATCCCTTTGTGGCAGTGTGCTCGCATTCTGAGAACACAGAGCAGAGCTAGAAGTGGGCAGAACTTTCAGTGCCTGATTCTCCTTACTGACTTCAGTCAAATTGTTGCCACATTCCAAATACTCTATAACCTCCAGTGCAGCCCCATGAACAGAGTACCAAGTATACAAAGAAATACATCTATTGGAGATGTTTTGCATTCAAACCATAATAGGCCACTCTAGTGAGGAGAAGAACTTTGGAAAACTTCAACTTTTATGAAGATTATTAGAATGTCAGAGAGAACATCATGTATTAAACATGAAGCATCAGAAATGAAGGCGACATTAATGGAGTTTACTGCTGTGTTTAATATTGTCAATCACCTTCAGGGGTTGCAATTTAAGAAATTCTCTTTAAAACTAACGTGCTAATAAGTTTATTATGAGAGTTGAAATAAGAAAATCTGGGGACAAAAACTGAAATTTTTTTCCAAAAAACACTTACAATTCATAAACAACAATGAATCATTTTGTGATTAAATTACATGTGCTCTATTGCAATAGTGGCATTTTCAAAATTCAAGTCCTATAGTACTTCTGTGCTATGTGAACACATTATGTGGCAACTTAAAAGAGAAAAGACTTATTTTGCCTTATAGTTTTTGGTTTATCATAGAACGGAATTAGAGTAACTCATCATGGTGGTAGGAACGGATGGTGAAGGCTGTTTGTACTATGAGAGACCAGAAAGCAGACAGGAAAATGGGAAGTATGGTATAGAAATAACCATAAAATATCTGGTTATATTGACTAATTTCTAAAACAAGGTCCAATTTTCTAAGGGTTATACAACTTTCCCAAAATAGGACCACTAGATGAGGAAAAAGTATTCAAAACTTTGGACTCTCCAAATACTATGTGTTATTGCCATTGTCCTTGGTTGTCTCTGAGAGGTTGAAACTAATACATTATTGGTGGAGCTACCTCATGTTTCAGACATAGAAATTGGAGAAGTGAAATTGCAACAAATCTGGAAGACTTTACCATGAATGCTAGCTCTTGTAGTATCCAAATTGCTTTCTAAACTGTAGAAAAAAAGGAAAATAACAATACTCCTACTTAGCTGTGACACCTAGGAAACACAATTACCAGTACTTCAAGATATTCCCAAATTTATAATAGTGGTCATGGTGTCTTCATATGATTTCATTAGACTTAAGTCTAATCAATTTCATTATTCAATCAATAGGATTTAATTCATGCATCATACTGTGAACATAACCAACAACATAGAGCTCGTGAGTTCACAGACCCTAGAGGAATGCCCACTGCTGTCAGTTTACTGAGCCCATATAATGTCTAAATACATCCATTCTAAATAATTTCTTTTTCCGCAGAGAGAGGTGTAGCTCTCACCTGTCATCTAATAAGTTGATTTGTCAGCTGGAGATCATAACAGAAATCTTCAACTGGTCCAAATATGTAGAATAATTATTTAGTGCCTACTCCCAACTGAATCATCTGTAACATAGCACTTTCACACAAGGTTCAAGAACATAGCAGAAGAAAGCTAGAAGTGTTTAAGATTTAGAGGACTATAGTATATAGTATATTATGTATATTATGTAATAAGTATAAATATATAGTATGATATAGTATATTGTATAATATGGTATATAGTATAAAGTATATTATGTAAAGACAGGAAACCTGCTCTTAGGAATTTTAAACAATATGGGTGCCTATACAAGACCAGTGCAGTGGAAACACCTGTCAGCATACTCATGTGGATGAAGGAAACTTCACAAGACTCCTGTCCCAGGTTAAGAACTACAGGCAATTTATGGCTATTGAAAGAGGAAGCACATTGACAGGTGGTCCAATACCAGGTGATCAGTCCTAAACAAATATTCATGTAATCATCACTGAATGGACTCAGAAGAATGTATGTGTGTGTGTGTGTGTGTGTGTGAATGTGTGTGTGTGTGATAATATGTTAAGATGCAGTCATAAAATTGAGAGTGAGTAGAAGGACCTTAAAGGACAGAGGGAGGGGTAGAAATGATGCAAACTACACTATTTGTATACACAAATAAAAATCAAGTTAACTTAAAACCATTTCAAATGCAAAAAATAATCTTCCATTCTTAATTCATAAGATTTTGGGTTTGCTGCATGAAGCAAAAGACATTAAGCCCAATCTGAAAAGTCTCCAGTGTTTAACAGATTCAATACTTCTCACAAGTCTGAGTCCCATGCCTATAATGAGATTTAGAATAATGCCTTACCTGTGTGATGGCTATGGGAAAGAAAAAGAAGAAAGAGTTAGGGTAAGGGAAAGAGGGAGGATGAGAGAGAGAGGGAGAGAGAGAGAAAGTTTTGTATATATATATATATATACATATATATATATGTACTCAACTGACTGTGGTCATAGTAAAACTTACCATCCCTAAAAGGAGGAATGAAATAACAGGAAGGAAGATTTGGACTGAAGAAAAACTAAAAACAACAGGGCAAACATCAAATTCGATATCTAAATGACCAGTGTCATAATAACTTGGTGCAAACTCCAATGGATGCTGGCAGCCTTACTCTTACATCTTTGCCTTTTACAGAACACGAAGCTCCTCTTGGACTGTTCTAATTTAGTACCTGCGTCTGCCCTTGTTGGACAGCTTCTCCTCCAGATATCTCTGACATTCTGGGTCTCCTTTGCAGGCTTCCAACTCACAGCATCACATATCACTCTTTTAATTATTCCCTTCGGGGAATCCTGAATGTCCTGAACGTGTCCCTGTTACAAATTGTCTTCTAACGAGAGCTTTCTGTGGGGGCAGCCCCAATGCTTCAGAGAGGAGGCTGCAGCTAGTGAAAGGCTTGGGATCTGAGGGTGGAAGGAATCTCTCATTCTGTACTTTTCCACATCCGTTTCTTTATTGTTCTGTTGCTAATTCTCTAATTCTCTCCTGCTCTACTTCTAATTTTTCCTAGCTTCTTCTAGTTTTTGTGAAGGCAACTTGGTGTCTCTCCAAAACTTGCATTGTATTGTGTAATCTCTTCTGATGTGTATATGTAATCTCTTGATTACATCTCAGTCTCATGGGCACATATATCTTTCACCTATAAACTGTCTTTTTTTTTAAAGGAGCTTTGACATGATAAAGAAATTACAAGAGTTGCCTCTTATTTGTCAAAAGCGCACTCCTAGGGCAAGTAATAGGGAACTAAGCAATTACCATGGCAACACAAGGATCCAAGGTTACAAAAGTAAGAACATAACCAGAAGAAGTGGGTGGCACAGCGCCCAATGACAAACTTTGGAACATAGGTCTATTGTTAACAGACTGGTAAGTGAAATATTGGCATGCTTTTCTTAGGGTACTGTATGTAATAACCTTGGTTGGGCATCTGCATCTTTGACCTTGTGCATAGCTGTAAGGTTTCATATTTTTGCTTTATTTACAAAATAAATAAATAAATAAACTTTAGTAGTTTGAACTTGCTTTGAGGTAAATGTCAGCTAATTGTGTGCAGTTTGTGTTAGAGTGAGAAAAAAACTTTATTTTTTGAAATAATCTGAGTTGAAAGGAACAAAGCAAGCTTTTAAATGTTTACAGTCCTCATGGGACAAATATATCTCATAATGAAACATGTCCTAATATATTCTATATATCAAAGTTATACAGCCAAATGAAAGGTCATTGTCCTGACCACCAACAGATATATGTGCCCATAAGACTGAGATGTAATCAAAACATTACATATATGCATCAGAAGAGATTACACGATACAATGCAAGTTTCGAGGAGACACCAAGTGGCCTTCACAAAAGTGAGCAATAGTTTCTCAATTCAATGATCCTGCAGACCCTCCCAGGACAGTATTAATCACCAAAAGATAATCACTCCTCTGGTGGGTTGACATCTCAACACTAGTTGTCACAGACTGACTCAAGCATCCTGGCAATGTTGGCATAAGTCCCTATCACAACATGTCTGTTGTATTCTTCGTGTTTTCAGTGTCAGGACTGTATGGACAACCCCAAGTTCTACCATAAGGTCAAGCAGTAATCAAATCCCTTTTGTCCATAGCTTCAGTGACCTCTGAGTGCCTGGTTGACAAAATGTGTGAAAATACTTCTTAATGCAGCCCGTATAGGTATAGCATCCCAAAGAAACATAATATGCAAAGCAATCTTCCAAATTAGTTTTTAGATTTCTTATCAGGTGTTTGTGATCCATAGTTCTTGCTAATTCCTTTAGCGCCCTCAAAGCACTTTCTCTATTGTCCTAATGTAAATTGGCTTGTTTCCTTTTAATAGTGCATATTCCTTTAACAATCGCAGACTCTATGGTCATTTTTTTGCGAAACTTTACATTTTTCACATATTTCTGCTCCAACTTTTATGGTTGGTTCAACGTAGACGCAGCAGAAAGCAGTTAACCATCAAAGTACCACAGCTTGAATAATTAATTGTCTGAAGATTTCCTAGTACAAATTAGTTGATGAAATGCTTTCTCATTTGCGCTTACTCTAATTTACAGAGTATAGGGGTAAAGAAAAGCTGTTTTTCTTTTTGTTGTTGTTGTTGTTAGAATATAACATGAATAGCCTCACATTTAATTTTTGCAGACTTTGTATCCCTATCTAAAACTTCATGGAACTCTTTGCCCTTCTTTTTTCCTTTCTGCTATGCCAAACTTCTACCATTATACTTCTCTGGAAATGACTGGTCTATAAATCTTAACTACTTGGTTCTACCCTCTTTATGGTCTTCTGTTGAAGGAGGCTGCTTGTTTGTCCCAGCTGCCCAGAACTGAAATAATCATACAGAAACTATACTAATTAAAATCACTGCTTGGCCTATTCATTATCTCTTACTTATTATTGGCTAACTCTTACATATTAATGTAACCCATTTCCATTAATCTGTGCATCACCACATTGTTTGGCCTACCAGCAAAGTTTCAGCGCATCTGTCTCTGGAGGCAGCTCCACGGCTTCTCTCTGACTCCACCCTTCTTTCTCCGAGGATTCAGTTGAGTTTTCCCCACCTAGCTAAGTTATGCTCTATCATCAGGCCAAGGCAGCTTCTTTATTCAACAATGATATTCACAGCATCCACAGGGAAATCTCACATCAGTCTTCTCTACAATTTCCCATATATGTTATTGAAATAGGACTTCTTCATTACTAATCAGCTTCTTTACTTTATTATTTCTACTGAAAATAGATCTTTTATACTATATATTCTGATTATGGTTTACCATTCCTTACTTCCTATTAGGTCCCTCTACTTCTTCCCTGCTCAAATTCCCATCCTTTCTTTCTCTCATTAGAATACAAGCAGACACCTAAAATTGTAGTAGTGATAAAACTAGTTGCATTGTTGTAGTAGTTAAATAAAAAATAATTAAAGCAAAATGGGACAAAACAAACAAACAGAAAAAAGGATCCAAAGGAAAATCAAGAAATATACATGTAAACATAGAGATTGACAGATGTCCTGTAAAAACACAAAACTGGAATCAATAGTAAATAGTTAAAGGACATGTAAGGTTCAGTAAAAATGACCTGATGAAAATCATAAGACAAAGAACCTCCAATAGACCATTGATAAGTTTTTTGTTGGCTATCTACTGCTTGATATCGTACATGTGTTTAAGAGTGTTTTATCTATCCAGTGACCTTCCATTAGAGAGAAATAATTTTTCAATTTGCTAGGCCTCAGCCTCTGTGAGTTCATGTGCATCAGTCCTGCTGCAATTAGATGGCTTTGGTGTTTTTGCATCCTCCATTCTCTCTTCCATCTTTCTACCTCTTCTTCCAAAGCGTTCACTTAGTCCAGAGAAGAAGGATTTGTTGGAGACAATTCATAGAGAAGTGAATAATACAAGGTCTTCTGCTCTATTCACATTGCTCAACTGTCAGTCTCTGTATTTGCTCCCATCTACTTACTGCAGTATGAAGCTTCTCTGGCAATGGCTGAGCAAGGCACACATCTATGAGTACAGCAGATAGTCAGTAGGTATCATTTTATTGCTATGTTTCTTTTAACAGAAGAGTAGCATTTGGTCTTCCCCTTAATTTCTGGCCTATGTACTTTCAGGAGTGATATCTTAGATGGATTCCATGTCATAGAGTGGGTATTAAGCCAAAGCAGATGTTGGTTGATTGCTTCCACAAGCTTTGGATTGCTGTTGCACTTGCACGTCTGGCAGGCAGGTCATCACCATAGAGAAAAGAGTTTGCAGCTGTCTTGCTGTTTACTTTTCTTGAGTCATGGGGAAAGTATCATTCAGTACAAGAACACAAGTGTGTAGGGTGAATGCTCTGGTAGGCACCTACTTGGCTTCTCCAAGTTTAATGAGTTGTGCAGGTGTTATCTTCTGCAATAGGCCCTTACCAGCAGTTTGTGGAGAGTGATAGTCTTGCCTGGGGCGATAGCTGTTTGGAGGTCCTCCAACCTCCCTTTCCAGCCATACACCCTGCCTATCCAGAACTATATATTCTATTTCCTCTTTCTAGTGAAACACATCCCTCACCCCGAGTACCTCACTCTACACCTCACCTTCCCGGATATATGCACAGTAGCCTGCTTCTAGAACATTTAACAGCTATCATCCTTATATAAGATAATACACACCATTCTTGCCTTTCTGGGTCTGGAAAATTTCACTCAAGATGATTTTATCTAATTCCATTCATTTACCAGAGAATATATAACATCTGAATAGTGTTCCATAGTGTTAATGTTCCACATTTTCTTTATCCATTCACCCATTGATGGGCATGCAGTCACCCACTGACAAACATCTATGTCTGTTTCCAATTTCTGGCTATTATGACTAGAGCAGCAATGTGTATAGTTGTGCAAGTGTAACAGTGTAAGGATGAAGCATTTTGGGACACATGGCTAAGAGTGGTATAGATGGATTTTGTGATAGATCATTTCCCATCTTCTTAAGGATTGCCAGACTGAATTTAGTAGTGACTGTAGAGGATTGCACTCCCACTAGGAAGGAGTGAATGCTCTTCCCTTACTACTCATCCCCCTTCAACAAAAACTATCATTTGTTTTATTGATATTGGCGATTCTGACTAGTGTGACATTAAATATCAAAATAGTTTTCTTTTGCATTTTCCTCATAAGTAAGGATGTTAAGCATTTCTTTAAGTTCTTAGACGTGTGAGTTTACTCCTTTGAGCATTCTCTGTTTATATCTGTATACCATTTTAATTGGATTATTTGTTTTCCTAATGTCTGGTTTTTAAGTTATTTATGTATTTTAGATATTACTCTTCTATCCGATGTGTAGTAGGTACAAAAAAACCCAACCCTATTCTATAGTCTGTATTCATAGGTGTACACACTTACCTCTTCATCTTCAATTTGATTTCATTGATCAGTGTGTCTGTTTTGCTGCAAATACCACACTGTTTTTTATCACTATAGCTCTGTAGTACAATTTGATGTCTGTCGAGGCAATACATCTAGGAGTTATTGAATTACTCTAGAATCTTTTAGGTATTTCAATCACTTACTTGTTTATTGTCATATGAAGCTGAAGGTTGCCCTTTTTAGTTCTGAGAAGAATTATATTGGAAATTTGAATTACTTTAGTAATTCTACTTATCAATGAGCATTGATGATCTCTCTACTCTTTGATTTACTTGATTTTTTTGTTAAATGTCATAATTCTTTTTTTTTTGTACAGTCTTTCACTTGTTTGTGTCGAATTAACCAAAGGCTAATCTGTTTCTTGCCCATAGAGGTCATGGCTCTGAACTTCTCTTACATTTAAGTATGTTGTATAGTTTTCCACTCACAGTGATTTTTCTGATATAAGTTCTATCAAAATACTATATTTCCTCTGTATTTGATCCTAGAGATCTTTTTGTTTATAGTTTTTGGCTGTTATTGTTACTTTTTATTTCTAAGTTTTATGTAATTTAGGTCATAATTTTTTTCTATAAATGGTTGTCACTGTGATTTCGCCCATGGAATTTAAAAATCCTTTGATTTCTGTTTTATGACAGTCCTTTGCTGCAGCTCAAACAATTCATTAGAAGATATTTTATTATATTTGAAATCAAAATAAAGGGCTATGATTATCATAATTTTCCAGAGTTATTCCCTTTTTATAGCTGTGTGTAAACTGTTTAGAGTTAGGCTTTTGATCCTCTCTTCTTTTTGTTAGAGTAATAATCAAGCCTAAGTTTCCTTGCATGCTATGTCTATGTAAGTTCCTGTATGTTACTTAAGCTGCTGACCTGGATTTTAACAGGATAATTTCTGACCTATATATTTCTCCATTTTAAGCTTCAGATTATCTTTTTACTTACTATTTATGTGTATGCATGTGTGTGCTTTTGCATAAAACATATATGTGGGGGCCAGAAGAGTATTCCAAATTCTGTAGAGCTGTAGTTATAAGCATTTTGTGAGATGTTGCATCTGAATTCTGGGAAATGACTTCATTACTCATAACTGCTCTACTTTCTCCACAACACCTCATCTTAATTTCAAATTGAGATCTTTCTGGAATCATATCATCTCCTATAGCTAATTACTCAATACATCTAATAGCATTCACCTCATGCTTTAAAACCACTGTTCAATGTTTCCTTGCCCAATACTACAGGCTCATTATATATTCATTATATATCTTTCAAATTATCACAGGCAAATGTTTTATAAATTGTCTTTATTTTATATCTTTTTTGAATTTGTTAAATTTACTTACACCATTTTCCTACTTTTCTTTCCTATACTTCCTTTGCCTATCACACCTAATACTTCCTCTGAAATCCACGGTTTTCTCTACTTTTCTTTGGCTATTATTGTTATTTAGATCTATGTATGTCTCTCTTAGGGTCGCTCCTCTTTGCTGCCTAGCTTCTCTGGGATTGTGAATTGTAAGCTATTATTTTCTTTTTTTATTTATGTCTAATAGCGAATTATGAGTGAATGCATGTGATATTTGACTTTCTGAGTCCAGTTTACCTCACTCAATATGATGTTTACTACATTCATCCATTTGCCCACAAATTTCAAGATCTCAATTTTTCCTCTGTGTAGTACTCCATTGTGTAAATATACCACATTTTCCTTATCAATTCTTTGGTTGTGGGGCATTTAGGTTGTTTCCAGGTTCTGTCTATGACAAACATGCTGCAATGAACATAGTTGAACACATGTCATTGGGGGTATGATTGCAGCTTACAGAATTCTTAACAAATATTAATTTTCTTATGTATTCAGAATGGGAGGGGCATACTATTCCTGTACTTTGTGGGTTTGTTGTGGCAATGGAAGTTCAACTAGGGAGACAGAGCTTTTGCTTCATAATAAGAAGTAAAAAGTTCCTGAGATTAGAGGATAAAGAATTTAGTCCTACTAAGGTCTACACTGGGAAATTTCCTCCTGACTCTGTTGGCCAAAGGATCCCATAAGGCAAAAATCAGGACTCACTGAAGTACTAAAATGCATTCCAGCAGAAGTGAAGACAATATATTGGCTGCTGAATGGAGGAGGGCACCCCGCATTGTTTTATTTTTATCTTCTCAAACACTTGCTGGCTGCTCTCTTTCATCCAGGCCGTGACAAAAGTGTTTTTAATGCTTATTCTGTTTCCGAACTTATTGAGGATCTCAACAATATCCTTTTATGTTCCTTCTGGTATAGACATGTGTCAATAATTTCTGTGTCAGCAATTTCACACTTATTCTACATTATACAGTAACCCTTGTCTTAACTTAGTTTAATATTGAGAATATACCTCTTCTAATTGACACTGGTTCTCAAATTCTAAACATAATATCACCCTTATCTATATATACAATCTATACTGTTATCCATGAACCAAATATAAACATATAAACATTAGCAAAAACTAACATTAAAATTAGTACATGAATCTTCCTGACTGAAGTCTTACAGTAACTGTAGGAAGTGTAGGCTATCAACTCAAGACCTTCTGGATATATGGAAATCTTATGTCTTCTTTTTATTCAGTCTAGCACCACAGTACAGATAGAACACAATAAGATTCTCTTTCAAAGAATACTCATGATTAAATTATAAAATACTAAGTAATTTATGACATTTAAAATGACCAGGTTAGACAAAAACAATCACATCGAAGTCAGACAAAGGAAATCAAAAGAAGGAAAAGAGCCCCAAGAAAAGGCAAAATAATCAGAGACCCACTTGTCCATTCTCTCAGGAGTCCCATAAAAAAACCTAAACATAAAGCTATCATATATAGACAAAGAAAATGATTCAGATCCAGGTAAGTCCTGAGCTTTCTGTTTTAGTCTCTGTGAGTTCATATAAGATTTTTCTAAGTCAATTTAGAGAGGTTTATTCTCCTGATGTCCTCCATCCCCTCTGACTCTTACAGACTTTCTGCTTGCACCTCTTTTTTTGTGTGGTACCCCAAGGTCTGAGGGGAGAGAGAGATTTGTGCTCTCTCTCCCCTCTGTTTTCCTCCCTCCTCCACCTTTCTGTATTTGTTCTCATCTGCTGCAGGAGGAAGCTTCTCTTATAATGTCAGAAGAAAGCACTGATCTATGAGTGTAGCAGTACATCACTAGAATTCATTGTTTTTTTTTTTCTAGGTCTCTGAGCTGTCTGGTCTCTGGTTCTTGGTCACCCAAGGAGTATCAGGTAATAGAGGTAATGGTTCTATCTCATGGAGGGGGCCCTAAGTCAAATCAGATATTGAATAGATATTCCAGTAAATTTTGTGCTACTATTGCGCTAACATATTTTGTAGATTATATTATTATAGATTATATTATAATATAATACAATAGATCAAATATTATAGATTAAAGGTTTTGTGGCTGTGTATGTTTGTATGTTTTTCTTTTGGTTGCCAGCAGAATACTTACCTGTAACAAAGATACTAGAAGATGTTCTGAATGTTCTGTATAGGAACCAGCTCGAACTCTCTATGTTCAGTGAATTATGTGAGGGTTGTCTTCAGCAATGGGTCCTTGCTGTCGATGTGCAGAGAGCAACCTGTTATCTTTGCAGTCACCTCAGTTTTTAGGGATTTCTATGACACCCCCATAGCCAGTCATGCTGTTGAATATAACCTAGATTAGGTACTGGAAGCTTCATTTGGTGACAGGAGATAGCCAGTTGGGACTAGGTCTCCCTTATTATTTGGAAATAGCACCCTAGAATTGTAGTCACATTTTAGGAAGTTTTTACTGCTCTATGTTTCCATACCTCAACTCAAATGTCCCTCGGTTCTACCTATGTCTCTCTGCAATTACTCCCTCAACTCTATCTCCCCTTTCAGTCTGTAATTGATTCTCCTCTTACTGTCCTCACAACTTCAGCCCTAAAACCTAGTTTTTAAGTTTTGTAAATTGATTTTTAATGAGCTCTACATTTTTCTCTGCTCCTCTCCTTGCCTCTCCCCTCCCTCTTCAACCCTACCCCCAAGGTCCCCAATTCCCAATTTACTCAGGAGATCTTGTCTTTTTCTGCTTTCCATGTAGATTAGATCTATGTATGTCTTTCTTGGGGTCCTCATTGTTGTCTAAGTTCTCTGGGACTGTGATTTTGTAGGCTGGTTTTCTTTGATTTATGTTTAAAAAGCACTTATGAGTGAGTACATAATTGCCTTTCTGGGTCTGGGTTACCTCACTCAGAATGTTTTCTAGCTCCATCCATTTTCTTGCAAAATTCAAGATGTCATTATTTTTTTCTGCTGTGTAGTACTCAATTGTGTAAATGTACCACATTTCCTTATCTATTCATTGGTCGAGGTGCATTTAGGTTGTTTCCAGGTTCTGGATATGACAAACAATGAACATAGTTGAGCACATGTCCTTGTGGCACAATTGAGCATCCTTTGGATATATACCCNNCATCCTTTGGATATATACCCAAAAGTGGTATTGCTGGGTCTTGAGGAAGGCTGTGTCCTAGTTTCCTGAGAAATTTCCACACTGACATCCAAAGGGGCTGTACCAGCTGACATTCCCACCAGCTATGCAGAAGTGTTCCCTTTTCTACCCCTACTGATGCAAAGGTGTAGGAATGTCATGGGAGGAATCAAGCACTTTCTGATTAAATCTTGGGCCAGATTTGGCAGATGGAACCCACACTTGGCAGTGTTGCTAAAGGAACTAAGAGTTTGTGTCTTGATAGCCAGCTCATAGACTACAGGGGACAACACAATATTATCATTCTGCTAAATAGACATCATACGACAATAACTCTTAATGTTAGTCCCATGGATTAGAAAATAGCCCAACCACCATCAGAGAATCTTCTCCTTGCAGTAGATAGCAATTAGCAAAGATACTATCAACTTGCCATCAGGCACAGAAGAATAGACTATGGAGGCGATCAGGCCGTTGATGGTGTTTACATGTCACAGCCCCCTCCTACTTTCTAGGATTGTTCATTGAAGGGGTGTGGAAAGGCTATAAGGTCAGGGGTAATGGAAAAGGAGTTTTATGATCATAGAAGGTCAGTTGTATACCTATACTCATGAGAATTATGACAACATATATAAGGTCTACTCACTCTCCAGCCAGACAAAAAACCAAGGATAGAGAAAGAAAGTCAGGCATAAAGTTCCACCATTAACTGAGGAATTATCAGTATTGAGGAGGTAAATGAGGAAGAGGAGGAGAAAGAGAAGGTGGGGTGAAGGAGAAAGAGGAGGATAAAGATAGGCAGGAGGACAAAGGAAAGGATGGGGAGGAGGAGGAAAAGGAGGAGGAAACTCACAGCTGGGTGAAAAGGCGCGTGGTTTGTAGAGAGTGACTGTGAAAGGAGTTAGGGCACAGAGTGAATATGCTCAAAATACACTGTATAAAATTCGTTAAGAATAAGATATTATTGAAATAGCTGTTCTTCAATATGTAACTTATTTATTTATTATTTTTGTTTTGCAAGTAAATTTTAAATTGGAGAAAAATATTTAAGAATTGGATGCCAGATTGGTTTTATTCTTTCATGATTTGTACTCTATAATTTTAAATGATTGCCTGTACGGGCTGGAAAAAAAAATACCATGGACTTAAAAGTTAAATAGACCTTTGGTGTAATATATCTAACTTTCCTGTTTTATGGCTTTTGCACATAATTTAAGCTCTTTGGCCTTCAAATGTCTTATCTATATAACAAAGATAATTATTTCTATCTTATACTACTGATGTGTCTGGTTTCGTGCTTGGCACAGATGCAACATTCAAAGATTACTCACTCTTATCCCATGAATATCATTACTTTATTCATGGTAGGCTTTTTTGTTAGTCACAGAAAAGAAAACGTCAGCAATTTTTAAAGTTCAATATAAGGTTATAGTACAGCATTTAAAAATGTATTGTAATTAAAAACATCATCAATTCTATGCTCTTTTATTCTGTGTTGAGATTATTGCAATTAGTATTAAGAACTCAGTTAATATATGACTCAGAGTTCAGTTACAGAGAATAGAATTCATTTACTTTTTGTTAGCAGATGAACTTACTGGAGATCATTAAACACTTGCAGAAATTCAAGAAGAGCTGAAGAAACAGCTGTCGTTGGCCTGATATTTCAGGAACTATTACCAACATACCCTCCAGAACTGAGCTGCCAAAAATGCTGCTGTTTCATTTTTGATTGTCAAGAAAGCTATATTGAGCATTAGGAAGCTACTGATTCATATACTTACTCTCATAGTAGTCATATGCTAAAATGATGCTTGAGATCTGCCCCTTCCCCACAAAATTTAGCTGCAAATGCAGTTTTTCTGAAGGGCATTGGATTTGCAGTAGATTATATTCACATTCTGTGTTCAAATAAGGAAAAGCAAATTTATAGCTATTGTGTCATAGAAAGAAGTTAGAATGGGTACTGCGTATCCAAGATTTTGTATCTATTATATTGCAACAATTTTTCTACTTAACAAGCTATTTTCAATCTTAGAACTTTGAACAATAGTTAATAACACTATGTTTCTTTCCAAAAATAAGAAGATCCTTTATACAAATGAGATGATACACAAATTTTAATGACATAGTACATGACAAATAGTTTATTTCCTTTCAGGTTTAATTTAACTCCAACTGTCAATTTAGCTAAGAATAAATATTAGAAAATTAATGTATCCTGTCTAAAATAGCTTAACAAAGAGAGAAAGAACATAACATAAATTTAGTTAGTATAGAAAAACAGAAGATAAATATATGAATAGTTTTTTTCCAGCCAAATCTGTATTTTTAGCTGAACCAACTCAGTAAGTTTAAAACTGGTTTCTTCCACTATTAATTTTTTACCTAATCTATTCCTAATGACTATCTGCAGAGTATTTGCCTATGTGGATTGTTCAAAACCTTATTATCAAAGGACCTAATGCTTAATTTTTCTCAGATACAATTGTTAGTTCAGTGGCATACTGGCTAATGTCATTATATGTGGTTAATATTCCTCCATAGTCTTACCATGGTCTATGATGAGGAGCATTCCTTTAAGATAACACAAGCCAAACTATCTTTTACTACCCATTTATCCACCAGTATTGGAAGCCCAGATAAACAAGAATTAGTCTCAAATACAAGTAAAATGGAATCAGTATTGTGTCATCATGAGGAAACAAATAAATCCAATAAACCTCTGCATTACAGGGACAATAAGAAAATATATTGCTGATTCTTATGTGCAATGTGAGGAATACTATTTTTAGTTTAATTTATTTTTCTAGCTTCATAACCATTGAGAAAGACTTGCCATTTTGCATATTTGGCAAAAGCATATAGAATATTTTGTTTCTGTAATGACACTATATCATTCAATTTTGCATTTCTCCAACATAATTACTATCACTAAGATAAAACAAATCATTGAAAATAAATTCATAAAGAGAAAATAGTTACTTTTATGCACTTATAAATATCAAAGGCCATTCTAAACATTTAAAGGTGAGATCAGGTTGCACCCCTGGTTTACTTGGAATAAAGGGGGCACACAATACCAGGAGTGTATGCAAATACACAGCAGGCACATCCAAATTCAGGGTCTAAGGGAAAAAAAGAGAGTAGATTAGCACAAGCCACTTCCAGGGTATACCACATTGAAAAGTCACTTCCAGGGTATACCACATTGAACTGAGATGTTCTTACTAGACCCCAGTTCCTAAGTGTCCTTGTAACTTTCAAAAGCAGAATTTGCCATGACAACATCAAACTGTTCATAACTGTTGTGTCTCAAGGCAAGTGATTACCTATTTGTCTAGGATGTAACACTGTTTGTAATGTTCAATGCTGCTTCTTTACTGGTATTCTAAATAAGAAGAGCCAGAGAAACCATGAAAAAAGGAAAACAACTGACAAGCATTCATTCACAATATCTTCCTTATCAGCATGATCTCTTTTTTCTATGAATCCTTGTACAGGTACTGCATTCCTAGGACAAGAGGGCAATTAATATACAAAAGTTAGTATTTTATACAATTGGCTGAGGGCCTCACAAAGGACATTAACATTTGAATTTCTCCTTATCATGTATCCTTTAGAAAAATGAAAACCACAACTGCCTCCCAAAAGCATTTTGTAACTTCCCTCTCTTTTAAGGATTTTCTCACTCCCTTGACTACATTTGCTTACTCATTTGTTACTACTCTTCCATCAATGTCCATCTGAACTCACACCTAGCTCTCCTATTGTAACATGCAGTAAAAATATTTATTTCTCAAGTTTTGTAGAGTATCAGAAACCTCATTTTTTCTAATAAGTTTGTCATCACAGAGTTTATCATTTGCACATCAACTCCTAGTTTTTGTCTTTCTTCAACTGGACACAGACAAACTCTCTGTGAGGAGGAATTTCAGTTGAATAAAGGCTAGAGACTTAAAATAAAATTTTAAATTAAATGAGGCAAGAGGCATAGGAAATGATTTATTACATAAACTTCGAATTCTACAAGTTGTTTAAAATTAGCACTTTTGTTTTGAAATGTTTATTTGCATTGATTTTTAGAATTCTTTGCAAATATTTAGTTATATTCAAAATATTAGGGGTGTGATTTATGTCATTTTGAAATTTAAAGAAACAAGAATATGAGTACAATATGAAAAGAAGAATAAATTGGAGGCGGTATGTTATGTTTAATCTTTAGTAATTATATAATCAATATTTGATAATAAATATGAAAAATCAAGGATGCAGAGTACATAAAACTAAGAAGAGTTGAAGTCAGGAGAGATAGTTCTCCCATATCTTTAAGTATTGTTTAAATTCATCCGACTATATCAAGTTGTGAGTGATTAATAGATTCATCACTTACAGGCCAGAGTATTTTTATGTACATAAAATCAGCCAGTATTTTTATTACTCACTCTAGGTAATGTCTAGTGAATAATTACTCTTAATATAGGAAATGTGAAAAAAATATATTGCTTTTAACAAAACATCAAAGCTCTATCTATATTCTTAGCAATAACTCCAGAATCACTAAGGGGTATATGTAGTGTACGCAGCTAGAGTCTGAATACCATGTAAGTTGTATTCAGCTAGAGTCTGAATGCCATGTAAGTTATAGCTCATTAGTATATCCTCTAATTCCTAGGTCTGAACTTCTAAGATCCATGTTACTTATTAAGTGGCATGGGTAGTAAGAAAATTTCTCATGTAAAATTTGCCTGAGTTCCTGATGCAAAAGCTTCTGTCTAAGTCACTTAGAGATATTGAGATGACTGGAACTTCTAGATGGGATTATTACTCGAGGGACCAGGCACAGAAACACGGAACATTTTTGCTACTATTCAGACTTTATGTGTAGGAAACAATATGCCAGATGGCAATCATTTGACTCAAGATTTCCATGTAAATAGAATCTCCGTGAAATGCCTAACCAACAATATAATGTATAGAAAAAGTTAAGGTTTGTGAATATGATAAATAGTCAACAGTACATACGTAAAATTTGCACTCAAATGGGAAAATTTCAATAAAAAGAACATATTACTATGTATTTTGAAAAATAGTTATATTCTAAAACATTAATTGTGGGGAATTGAATTACACCATTTGAGCACATTAATTACTTTAAATCAACAAACACACTAAGGTTAATGTTTTTTTTCAATACCAAATAAATTAAAACACATGTACCTAGCAAATCCACACAAAAGTTGCTACATGCATTCTTTATATGCAATAGAATGGTCTCCATGATTGAATCATAAAGGATTACAAAATTAGTTTCGATATTTTTTTCTAAATTGAAACAATATCAAATATTTTTCTTTTCTAATTACAGTGGAAAATTATTAGAAATTATGGTCAAGGAAAACTTGTGATGCCGAAAAATCAAGCAACTTACTTTTGAACAACAGATGGAGCAAAGAAAATCAATATGAAAATTAAATAAGTACTGAAATAAATAAATGTGATGCAACCTTCTAACATGTTTGGGATGATGAAACTGCAGGATTAAGACAGAAGCTCATGCAATCTGTGTCCACATCAAAAAGTAACAACATCACAAATAAGCTGTCACTACATTTGCAGAACATTGAAAGCAAGAACAAACTAATAAAAATTAGCATAAAGAATTATGCATCACAGAGTAGCTATAAGGAAAAATATTGACTCGTAGCTAATTCCAAAACCTCAAAATAAGGGGCTAATTGTTTTTAAAAAGTGTTTTCGCTAGTAAAGAATAAGAGCTAAGGGACTCAAACTCGGTGTTTTAGTTAAGATTTCTCCTGTTGTTAAGAGACACCATGCCCACAGAAACACTTATAAATAAAAATACCTGGTTGGAGCTGGCTATGACCATGGCAACTCTAAGAAGGAAAGCATTAATTGGGACTAGCTTATATTTCAGGAGTTTAGTCCTTTGTCATCATGGTGGGACATGCTAGTGGCTGGTGTGCAGGCAGACAGTGTGCTAGAGAAGGAGCTGAGAGTCCATCTGGATGCACAGACCAGCAGGAACATGAATGCTACTGGTCCTGACTTGTGCATTTGAGAATTCAAAGCCTACTCCAAGTGACATACTTCCTCCAATAAGGCTGCACTTCCTAATAGTGATACTCGCTATGAGCCTACAGGGCTATTTGCATTCAAAGCACCCAATCAGATATCAATAAAGAGAGATAAAAATTTATACAGCACAATTCAATGGAAAAATTGCTCAGTTGTTGAGAGTACTTGCTGCAATTTCAGAGGATGTGTATTCAGGTGACAGCATCCTCTTAACAGCTCACAACCATTTGTAACTTTAATATTGAGAATTCACATAGCTCACTAGAGTGTCCAGAACTTGATAGCATTTTCCAATGCCTTAACATATTTGATGTTTTTTTGCAAACCTCTAGAAACATATATTTGATCTTCTCAAGTATAGTTTATCTCTTAGAATTTGAATTTATTCTTTTAAAATTGGTTTATAAGTCTTTATTTTTGTGTTCCTATATAGATACCAGAATTTAATCCTGTGAAAACTGCCATTGGTATTTTAATAATAATTGAAATTACTCTCTAATGACTTTCTACAGTGTATGCACATTAAGAATATTGATTACTCTCCACTATGAATATGGAATGTGCCTCTCCTTTTCAATGTTTTCTTCAAAGTTTTATGAGTACTTTGCAATTTCTGTCATAGATATCTTTCATCTTTGAGACTAAATTAATTTCCAAATATTATTTTTATATTAGTTACATATTTATTATTATATATTCAATACAATTATTTTAAGTGAATTGTATTCTTTATTTTAATTTTATATAATTTTCTGTTGACATATGCAAACACGTCTATTTTCTTATATTGATCTGTAGCTATAACAACTTTGATGAACTAGATTTTCATTTGTAATAACTTTTGGAGGAAGTTTTATGAAGTTGCTGCATCGAAGATACTGTCATCTTATACACACTACAAATGCTAATTTTTTGTATTCATTAAAAATATGTAACAACAAAATAATAATAAAATGTATAGCATTTACAAGTTAAAAATGATACATGTCTAAATAAAACTTTAATATCAATGAAATAATTATATTTTTATCTTGGACATATGGTAAGTCAATCAAGTGAAGTAAGCCTACTTTGACAGCAATGACATAATGTACTTATGCACATATGTGTTTTTATATGATTATATCTTTTCCACAGATTCTGTGCTATTATAATCCTTCTTATATGGAAATCCAATATCTTATTACTCCTATTTTACTAAGCTATAAATTCTTTCAAAATAATAATAATATTTGCCTTACTATTTCTACAACATCACTATTTACCCCAGGTGTAATATAGTAAATTGTTGTTTATATATGACTACAGTATAATACTCTTTATTATTTATGTGACTACAGTTTAACTGAGGATTTCATAGTTTCAAAGTTTCATTTAAATTAGGCATTTCATTGTATGAAGTTTTAAACTTAAATACATGCTTCGTAAAATACATTTATTTCCCATTGTTGAAAAATATAAATTTGGTGGTGAAGAACATGTAGAGATTGACAGCGTTAAATAATATCAAAACCAAAAATGTATGCAAATATCAGTGGAGAAAATGAATGAGTTTCATGTACAAAATAATTTGCTGTGCCTTGTAAATAACAGCAATGCATTTTCTTAAACTATGCCCCTCAAAGTTAATATATAAAATTTTAGCCATTATATGTTGGTATTTAGAGATAACCACCTTTGTGAGGTAGTTATGGGATTTAGAGATCATGAATATGATTGCTGCTCACCAAACAGAACCCAGAGATTCCTTTTACTCATTATAGTATGCAAAGAGTATGAAAAAGATTGTAATGATAACCTGGTATGAATGATTTACCAGACACCAAATCTGCCAAATGTTTCTTCTGATACTATCAAACTCGATGAGCTATGAGAAATAAACTTCTAGTTTTATATACCATTCAGTTTATTCCATTTTGTTATAGTATAAATGACAGATAAAAAGTTGTAAGTATGAATATATTGAAAAATTTGAGAGAATATTTGACTCATAAAAGAAAGAATAAAAATAAAGTTTATATACTTCGATATTTTTAAATTCCAAAATAACTTTTGACAAAATAATTAACTTTTATCTTTATATATAAAAAATGGTTGACAATCTTGGTCAATATTTTAAGTGTAGAATTTGAATAAAATTTAATTTGAAAAGTTAATGATAAAATTACCCAAATAATAATATTTCTAATGATAAACACACATTTAAACCATTTAAAGAAGGAAGATAAATGTGTTGTGGAACTCTAAGAGATGTTGTCCAGGATATGACACTGCTCCCCAATGTCTCATTTTACATCTATGTTCATAAATCTGCTTTAAGTTATCTATAGTGGAGAACAACAACCAATTTTTAACATAACCTCCTAATTTATCAGACTAGTTCCAATGATAAGTGCAAGATATGTATAAGCCAAACCAATTAACAATTTATTGATTTTAATGCTTTTTATATTAATTTTGGTCTTTTTATTTACACTCAGTAGGTAAATTCTGAAGTACATAGCTTTTCTATGAATTTGAGCTTTGAGTTTCCCCATGAACAAATTGATTGGGTTCATATCTCTGCAAGTATTCATTCATTTTCAGAAGGATAACATTTGAAAATTTTCATGTTTAATGAGGTTTCAGGAAGCCTAAATACACATCCTCTTCTATTTCATCCTCTGATTACAGGTATTTATCAGCATACTTCTAACTGTATAGAAAACCAGCTGAGGCATCTAGATTCACAGGCACTGCTGTATAGTTTAGTATTCCTAACCAAACAGTGTTACTTAAATCAGTGTAATTATTCAATCAGGCCAATTATGCCAGTCACTGAGATGGAAAGTTTTGCAAATGAGTATTTATTTCATAACAGCCAACTCTGCCTCCTAAGTGATAAGATGTGGAGATGTTCATGGTACAAAGAAGCAGTTATCTAAGGCATTGGGAAAGAGGGTTGATAATGAGCCATATTCTGAGCACATCTCAATTTGCCTCGTATTTCACGAGCTGCAGCTCCAGAAAATTACAACAATATCTTGGAGGAGATTTTTTTTGGCCTTGTTATATTAACAAGGTCATCTACTAGGCACATGAAGAAGACCAAGTAAAGTTTCAGTGATTTTGACAAAGTGGTCTTGACAGCCCTGAAAAGTAACCTAAGCAATCATTGCCAAGGTAACAACACATCAGATATGTTTTCTGCACCAAAGCTGGTGAGAGGAAAATAGTATATGAATATCCTCAAGACCTCCTATTTTTATAAGCAAACTCAAAAGAAACAATTCAAATGGAGAGACACATTTAGAATTTCCATCATTATTACTATTACTTTACATTCTTTTTCTTTAATTTTTATTATTTTTGAAATTTTTATAAATGTATATAATAAAATATCATATCTCATATCTACTCCCATTTTCTCCTCTTAACTCTTTCCATATCCATTCCAATATGCGTCCATCCCAACACCATGTCTTTTTATTTTTTGGTGACTCCGTGTATTTGGGGTATGTTAGCCATGTGTACACGAGTATGAGACCATCCTCTGGAACATGGAAAACCTACCATTGGACACATCTTTCCCCAAGAAACTATCAACTGAGAATAGCTCCTTAGTAAGGAGTGGGACCTGGAAAGCATCTACAGCATCTACATCCTAAACGAAGATAATTTTGTTGGCTTTATTTTGTGCAGGATACTCCAGCTGCTATGATTTTGTTAATACAATTACCAAGTCATATCCAAAATATAGTGTGTCGTGGCTCCCTTCCCTGTTCTCCCAAGTTTACATTTTTCCTCTCTTCTTTTTTATTATGCTTTTTGAGTCTTGGTGTCTTGTTTAATGCAATCTTGTTCTCAGGACTTTGACCTGCTGCGCATCTCTCCCTTGGCTCCTACTCAATGCAAAGAAGCTTCTTTGACCAAGTTTGAGAATAGCCCAGGCCTATGACTTTATACATAACTACTTAGATATCTGAGTCTCATTTTGAATGGATGGACTCAGTGTGCCAAAAAGGATGCAATGTTTTAATCCCTTTCATGTTTCTTCCTGATGACTCTTCTACTTTACATTATATCAACATATGTCCTGGTCAGTGTTTCTACCATGGTAACATGAGGCAAAGACATGCCTGCCTCTGGAACATAGCTTCTCTGTGATTTCAGAAAACACTTCCTGGAAGATTTTTTTCCCTAAACAATGGTGATATCCTCTTAATTAGCGATAATTTCTTAGCTCCAACTAACCAGCATCATTTTAAGAGTAGCATAAAGGTTTAGCTTTATTAGTTCTGGTATTTTGTTAATCACAGCTTATTCTTCATCCCCAACTAACCAGAACTATAGAATTTTTATTAGAAATAACAAAAGGCCCTGCCAGAATTTTTAAACTTCCCTCGGAAACCTTAGAAACCAGGCCTTCAACTTCTGCATTGTTCTTAACATTCCTATCTTCCAAGAGTCCACAAAATATCCCACAAAACTTGTAACAATCAATTACTCTTCTGCCACTAAAATTCCAAAGTTCTTCCACAATCCTTCCAAAAACATGGTCAAGCATGTCACAGCAATACACCACTACACTGGAATCAATTTGTCTTAGTTAAGATTTCTGTTGTTGTGATGTAGTATCATGTCAAGAAAGCAAGTAGGGGAGGAAAGGGTTTATTTTGCTTATACTTCCACATTGCTGTTTATCACTGAAGGAAGTCAGGATAGGAACTGAAACAGGGCAGGAACCTGGAGGCAGGAGTTGATACAGAGGCCGTGGAAGGATGGCGCCTCCCGGCTTGCTTACCCGGTCTTGCTCAGTTTGCTTTCTTAAAGAACTCAGGGCCAAAATCCCAGTGACAAAACCACCCGCAATGGGATCGAACCTCTGCCGTTGATCAGTGCTCGAGAAAATGCCTTACAGCTGGGTCTCATGGAAGCATTTCTACAATTGAGGCTCCTTCCTCTCTATGACTCTAGTTTGTGTCAAGCTAATACTAATACCAGTCAATACAACATATTCACATCATTTTCAAGCAAATCCTATAAATAACATTTATCTGCTTCCTTACTCACCTTGGTGCAGCAGCTGATTGACTAATCTCTGAAAGTTTGAGTGAGGGAGTTACTTTTGCATCTGCGTTTTCCTGACATTCTCAACTCTGAATACTTTGCATGTTAACTACTCAAAAAGTATTTCTTTAGATTATAGAACCCTGAAAATTTGGTAACCTTTAAAAATGCAAGGTTGTGTGCTGATTTTTTTTATCTTTATTTCCATTTATCCTATAACACAAATATTGACTTTGCTGTGGTAGTGAAGGACAGGAGTATATTTGCTTCTAGACAGAGATCAAAGATCAAACCTATAATGTTCAAGCCAGAAAAACACCAACAGTATGAAAAAGAAACACTGAGTGGGGAGGAGACACACTCAACATGCAGCCTTTCTCCTGTCTCACTGCATCTCATTTGCCTCCCTATAAAAGCCTTATTGCACTCTAGTTCCCCATGGTCTGGGGTAAACACAATAGTTCATTCCTATCTTCTAGGATACTCACGCTATATAGAAATCGGATATTTTCCCATCTCCTGTCAGCTCTTAATTTTTGATGTTGTATGGAGAGCAGATAGAAATGGAATTGGTGATATTAATTACCAGTTGCTGTTCCTCCTTTAAGTACTTTTTCAATCTCACTTTTTTCCTGCTAGGGTGCTGTATTCTAACTATTCTTTGCAGAGTTCAAATCATCACATGTCCTGGCACGAAGAAAGTTCTCTCTAATTAGTTAATTCTCCAATTTGGAGGGTTTCCATAGCAGAATAATTGTTCTTATTCAAAGATGTTCTGGTGAACTGGTATTGAGAATTGAGTCAGATTGCCAGGATTAAAAGCCTCCTATCTTCAGTATAGGTGCCCTGTTATCACTTTCTACCAAATATTAATAATGAAATTTACTCAACTGAAGGGTAATGCTCATATATAAAAACACATGTAAACTATTTACCTCAATACTTGACATATGTGATGTGAACTAAAACAGATCACTCTCATTATGTTTGACAAACTGTACAATTGTCGCCCGTTCCTGTCACTGAAACCTTGATAAGTTGTGGTAATAGGAGTTCCTATTGTCATTTAAATGCCCTATTTCTGAGATGCTAAGCACATGAAAGTGTTAGACAGATGTGGGCCAGAGAAAGTATGGAAAGAGGGTCATGGAAACTGGACACTTTCCATGCATCTTGACCTGTTCATTTCTCCTTTTAGTCTGTTCATGTCTTGCCTATATTTTTATATTGTTTATAATCTCCATAATTGGTGGTTATAAGAAACAATATAAATAGTAACAGAAGCAAATGTTTCCCAGAATCCTGTTGGTTATGCCCCCAGTTTCTCACAACTCAAGGAGGTGATCTTGGGAAACCGGGATTAGAGACGGGCAGTGGGCAGCACAGATGATATCCTAGGATTCGTGACTGGTTTCTGAGCTGACTTCAGTCTTGTTGGGAAACTCTTAGTCTGTGAGACTGAAATCATTGCCTGGTAATAGCGTCTCACTGAACTGAAATGAGATGAACCTAGTTGAAGTGAATGAAATGAATAGAATGAGTGATACACTATTGGAATCCAGAGAGTTAAACTAGAGCATTGTGGAAGAAATGAAACTAAACATATAGTCATCGGAAAATAGAAAATGTGAAATGTAAAATCACACCACACATCTGATATAGAAATTCTATGCTCTGAGAGAATATAGCAGGAGAGAAACTGCCAGACTTTATAGTGCTCATTTTTTTGTGGCAATTTTGAGTTTCCTTGTTGTTGTTACTGTTTTGTCTTGTTTTGCTTTTGTGTGTGTTTGTTTCTTTGCTTGCTGTTTGTTTTGGATATGGAATTTATTGCTTTTGTTTTTAAAAAATCCTGGTTGTTAACATTTTCAAGAGGCCTTTGATAATCCTCTTAGGAAAATATTCACTTTTTTCCTTTATTGAAATTCTCTGTTCAAGCATGTGTTACTCCCACAGGACTGTGAATTTTCCAAATAGGGCAGTTGTATCAGAGGCAAATTTTGGTCTAATGTGTACATTGACATTTTTTATCAAAGGCTACAGCTTGTATTTGTTAAATTAATAAATAGGCAAACAAACAACATGCTTTTACTGTTGGAAACATTTTCAGTTCCAGCTAAATAAGTTAAGGAAATAAATATGTCATTGACCACTATTTTGAAGAAAATCTCAATCATTTCAGCATATTAAAACCTTCCTCCCTACTCATCAGAACAAAATATTAATCCATGAGAAGAGATGCCATTTTGTTTCTAAGCTGTAAACACACCCTTGCTTCTTTGTCAGTCTAGGTGTGTGCTACCTTAAATCTATTTCCCTTTGTGAAAAAATTGTGTATCCTTCTCGATGGCACAGATGGCATCTTCATGCCATTAGCTCCAGACTTTCTTGAAGATGGCTATTTCTAACATGCTGTCTTCCTTCAAATGAAGACATAGGTACTTCATTCAAAAGACAGAAGCATCCATTTCAATGGTCAGTTCTACCATATATTGGCTCTTCCTGTTCCAAAAGTAGAATTCATAAACTGAAAAGTGCTGGCACTCTCAGGCATTTTCAAAATATCATCCCACTTTTTTATTTCCAATGGGTCACTTCATTTAGCCTTGATATAAGGGTTTGTGTATAATCTTATTGTAATTTGTTATGTAAAGTTCTGCTAATATCTCTGGGAGGCCGGATCCTTTTATTTTTTTTTTTGAAGGGAAGTGGAAGAGATGTGAATCTAGAAGAGAAGGGAGGTGTGGGGAGATGGGAGGTGAGAGAATGGAGGAAATTATGAACTTGATATAAAGTATATAAACAATAAAATAAAAATTAAAAAATATTATCCTGTACTCAAGGATAGTGAACCCTCTCTTGTTCTCCCTGTTTAACAATACTTTCTTTTGATTTTTTCTTTCTTTCCTTCTCTCTTATCTCTATCTATCTATCTATCTATCTATCTATCTATCTATCTATCTATCTAT
>LOEQ01000919.1:107596-123560 GCA_001685075.1 Bramus lutescens | reverse complement strand
TCTATCTATCTATCTATCTATCTATCTATCTATCTATCTATCTATTCATCTACCACCACTTTCTAGAAGATTCATGGACGACCTGGCTGCTCCATAACCCTGGAAACTAGAAGAGTATGATTTCTATGATATGAGGTATGATCTCAAACTAACAATAATAATTTTATTTCTAATCAGTGCACTTCAATGACATGTTTATTGTCTCAGTAATTGAACACTAAATCTGAAAAGATATTTTTCCAAATGATCTCAGAGTTTCAGAGAAATTCATTAAATTTTCTAAGTTTATGGCCAGACTGCTATAAAGACAAGATGTCTGGTAAACTAACTTATATAACCAGAGACTGCTTGTACATTTCCCAAATGCTTAGACAATAATAATCAGACAGAAATTGTATTAAGTACAGCACTGCATGCCTGATGACTCAGGAATATTTCTAGCTAGCTCTTACATCTTAAATTAACCAATTTTAATAATCTATGTATCAGCACAAAGCTGTGGTTTACTGGTTAGGATCTGACATCTGTCTCCTTTGACAGATACATGGAGTCCTTCTGACTCCACCTACTCTCTCTGTCTCTGTTCTAATTTCCCTCCTGGCTTTATTCTGTTAAGCCATTGACCAAAGCAGCTTTATTCATCAATCAATAAAAACATCACATATACAGAAGGACATCCCATATCAAACTTATATCCAACTTTCTTGACAAGTTTCTTGTATATTACTCTTAACACAGCTTGACTTTTGCTAAACAAAGACAAAGCCAGTTCATATATAGCAAAAGTCTTACTCCAAAAGGCCAGAGTACAATGTGTTATTTGTAGGAGCTATATTATTCCTAAGTCATTCTAACCCCCAGAAAGTAAGAGATATAGAGCATTGGACTGTCCTGGACCTTTCGAGATGTGTTCTCCTATTTATGTAGGTTCTGTTTCTCCATGATAGCATAACTCAGTTATTAAATTTGAAAACCTGCATTTTCTTAGAATATCCAATACAGTCCATGTTTAAACTGTTAAAAACATGCCTGCAAAGAAGAAGAACAGTCGATGTGTCATGTAAAGGAGTGTCCTTAAAGTCACCTCAAATCAATACCCAACAGAGGCTTTACATTTTGTGAGCATGGTTATTTTATGTAAATGAGTTTTATACATTCTCTCAAAAAATGTTTTCTTATGCATGTTTTAATTCATCCTTTCCTAATAGCAATACCAGTGTTCTGTATTCTTTTGAAACTTGATTAAAATACACTGATTTAATGAGTTTGACTTAGAATAAGAAAATGATTCTGTCATATACTTTATGTTCTTCTAAATTAATAATAGCATTTTGTTTTTGTGTGAAACTCTAGTGCTCTGCAAACAATGTGGACTTAGGAGGTCTTGACAATGTTTGATAATAGTCATGAAATCTTTGAGGGAGTATAAAAAAAGTGGAACCAGACCATGATCTATACACTTCATTTCTGGAAGGAACTGATCAAAGAACTTCAGTGACTCCCAATCAGATAAATTTTATTACAACTTAAATTAAATGCTTCCAGTAAACTATGTCAGGGAAATGTTTGTCTTTCTACTTCTAAACAACTTAGCCAATATTCCTAAATTGTTCACTGTAATTGGCTCTTTATTACTAAGTGTGCTATCTTAACTTATCTTCATTTAATCTATTCTTATGATTCAATTAAATTAATTTTCTTGAAGTTAGAAAATTCATTTTACTGTTATTTCAGAAGAACTTACAAAATTCTAGAGAATATAAATATTTTGATTAAAGTGTGACTATCTTTCTCCATTTAACTGAGGTGCCAATGATTGATTATACTCATTCCAGACATGTATCCAAGAATAATGTGCCAACAAACACATATAAGTGTTCTGTACAAATGTTAATCACACCATTTATGGAGTCCTTAGTTCATGTCAGGAAGCATGTTTTGTCAGGGTACTTAAGGTCTCAAGCTGTGGATTCTGCAAGGTGAAATCAATCCCTGGTTTTCTTCAGCTGATCTAAATTACTCTCAGCAAATGATTTGTCTACTTTATGTTTTACTCTTTTACTTTCTTCATCAATGAAGCAGGAATTCTTACATCTACCTCCCAGGGCTTTGGTAGACAGAAAATGAAACTCACAGAGAAAACATGGAGAAGGATGCCTGATGTCTATTTCACATCAGATAATGCAAACATTATTTTTTCCAAACTGATTGGTTAGAGCTCCTCAATGGATGTTTTATTATTCCATTCTTGAGGGTGAAGATACTGAAGATCAGAACAGTGGCAAAATTTTTGCATGGTTGCACATTAGTGATGTGAAAAGAAGGTGATCTGGGGAATCTAAATACAAGTGACTTTCCTCCCTTCATTTCCTACTTCCTTTTTGGCATTAAGTTGATGTAGAATGAGCCCACATGTTGATGCTATGATTAGTTGCTTTTGTTCAGTTTTTTTGGTTAAAATTGATCTTAGCAATTGCAGAAATATGGGAAATTATTTAACTTTATTCTCTTTTCTATCCTTACTTCATTCCTTATTTTATTCCTTCATTCCTTTCCCTCCAACCCTTTCTTTGGTATGGTATCTCAATATGTAGTTTGGAATCTTGGTAAGTATTTCTGGGGAACCACAAATTTGTGAGGGTGCTGGAATTGTGTACCACCAATTTGGTTCATGTTTGAATTCCCCACTAATATTTAATTTCTATTATGAGTTTTATACTAAACAAACACACTCAAAAATCATAGCATTCTATAAAACACTTTCACTTGAAATATAATAATAAAGGAAAGCTGAATTTACTTGAATGTTGATTATAGGCTAATTTCTTTGCACTGGCAAGAGAGTATACAAGTATGTCAGGATGTATTGAACCAATTATGGTGTGAATGGAGGGTTTTTATCATTAAATCCATGCTGTAAATAATCTTTCATGTATCTACTTCTTTCAAATTTTACATGGTTATTTCTTAGTTTAAATTAACTAGACTATAAATATCATGGTTAAGAAGGTTAAGATTTTGTACTATATACTTGTGTTGATTTTCTGACAGATTAATAACATGTAAATGCCTGGAAATTATTATTAATAATGAGGTTTGTTTCCTGTAGATGTACAGTGCAGAACTTTCATTCATAACTTAATGTAGAATTATTATAATTTCAGAAGAAATAATGAAGAAGCAGCTCAGAAAGGGGGTGTTCTCTTCTGGTAAAAGGAGCTATCCTTCTCCAGCGTGAGTTAATCATTAGGTGAAAACTGTACCTCACGAAGTGGATGTAGATAAAGAAGGTCTTTACTGATGAGGGGCATTTTGTAGTGAATGCTGCAGCAGCTCTGAACCTTAGGAACTACAGAACAGGGCAGCTGGGGACAGGTGTTTCATTGCTGACTACCAAAGTTAGCTAAGGAGTTCACCAAATGAATTCAGGATAGTTTATGCCTCACAATAATACATACAGCATAGACCTGCTCCATCTGACACTAAATTTACTGTAGCTAGTGTAGGAAACCTTTGAAGAGAACTGGGTTAGTCATAATTTCCAAGACAACCAGAGATGGCACTTGGTTTATAACTCCCAGTGTTTTGTTTGTGCTGTAGGCTATTACCATCTCCTGCAAATTTCCTTCTAGATAGTCTTGCCTTAGAGCTGACACCTTTAGAGCTTGGAAATAGCAGAAATATGGAGAAAATAATAAGAGATATCAACATTCATTTTGGAAGCCTTATACCTATTTTCTGTCAGTTGAAGCAAGGAACCAAATGGGTCCAGCAGGCAGTGACAGCTTTAAGATTACAGATACTTTTACTTATCACCTGATAGATGTGTTGACTCTGTTTGATTTGAGATCCTTTATACTGAGTCAAGAAAAGGACAAGAAAATACAGACTCCTCTGTCAGGATACTTTTGGAGATGATAAGCAAGCTAATTTTATTTTATTCATTGCAATTCAAACCTATGCATATTTCTTGCTAGGCACATGGCACCATGTGATAAATGTTGTATTATTGTGTACTGTGGCATGAGGTATACAACTGTGCTTTCATACACTGTCATCTTTAGATGGTGTTTCAATTCTGCTGGCAGGAGCTAGTTGCATTCGATCAACCTAATAATTCCATACTTTTTTTGCTCATTGTAAGATCTGTGGATTCCAGAAGAGGACATAGCTGCTTATATTTATTTTTATAAGATAATTCCTTTGTCCTAAAGAATATTGTGATTTACACAAGTAAAGTTTATGTTTCAGTAGTGAGTGATGGTGCTAGGGTACAATAAACAGGAGTGGACCAACAAACTTAGTTCTTAAATGGTCAGTTCCAGTAAGGTTGAATCCTGGGGAATATTTTTGCTAGTAAACTAATAATTAACGTACAGACAAATACTTAGCTTGTCTGATTGAAGGACTGTACTGTAGTAAGAGTGTAGGATTAATTTCTGTGCTGGTACATTAGATAGAGATCATTGTATCTAGCAAAACTTGCCTGTAGAAAGGGGGAACCTTGTTTTATAGTATATAGCCCATATTTCTGCTGTCACATATTCTTGTTCTATGGGATCATTCAAAAGTGCCCTGATGATCAAAATAAAATTAGGTGTAATGTACTAGCCACGTTATCATACAGTTGCTGACTAGGATCATAGGATTGTCATGCTTTACTTTATTTTATATTGATATTATTGTTTTAAAATTATGTCAATGTGTGTTCAGATACTTATAACATACATAAGGGGTGTAAGATATCCAAGATTTGGAGTTATAGGCATTTGTGAACTGCCTGATGAGGGTACTGTGAACTGAAGTTGGGTCCTTTATGATCAGCAAATACTCTTAGCCAATGAACCATGCCTCAGTCCGTGATCCTTATGATTTACTTGTATTTACATAAATTCATTTTCAAACTTATTCCTTCTAATTACTTTACAAGGACCTGCAAATCTAAAGCATTGCAGTTCTTCACTGATTAGATAATACACTCTTCTACCTAAGAATCCAGGTACACTCTATCTTATGCCACTGCTCTTCCTACACAAAGTGGAGGACCAAATAAGTTAGCCACATATTAACCATAGAGCTTTCCATTGAGACCAATTCCTTCACAGCATTCCCAGTTTCTCATATATATACATACATATATATGCCTAGACAAAATATTAATCTATTATTACTTTTCAGAAAGTGTGAAAGTTATAATTATGCTTTAAAAGTAACTAATTAAGATAATTTTAATTTTAAATTTTAAACACCTTTTACTATATTGTAAGTTGATTATAAAGCAGTTGAAAGAGATTTTGAGATACATTACTATAAGATAGTTATTGTGAAACTATAAAAAGAAAATACTCTTTTTTCTAGCTTCATATATAATTCCTTTAATTCTTTAAGCATTATTTATAGACATTAATCACATTTTGTTTGCTCATGTATAAAGAACATTCTCAAAGCAACTTTCTAGGGCTTCATGAGTGAACATCATCTTAGAGACATGGTTTAAAATCTTCCTTATTACTAACCTGCCAAATGAAATGTGTGAACAGTATTATTTGAAATTTGCTTCACTTTTATGTCTAATTGACTGCTTTCTTCTTTTAGTGAAATGCATCTCATTGTTATTCCTGTCCTCCACACAAGCACCACTCTTTGTACCCTCTGAGGAAATCACAGACCTGTGTTTTTTTCACAAATTTTCCTGATTTATTTTGTCAATGGCATCAACTTGTCAGTTTACATTGGATCTGTTCTGCATCTGTGATGCACACATGGAAAATTCCTTGAGTCGTCCTGTCTTCTATGTAGAAGGGCAGAATGTTCTATCCAACATACTAGTTCAGCTACAGTGTGTGTTTTAATATTCTTAGACCTTCCTGGTCCTCCTGTGCCTCACATGCAGTGGCCAGTGGAAGCTTTTCTTCTTCTTCTTCTTCTTCTTCTTCTTCTTCTTCTTCTCCTTTTCTTCTTCTCCTTCTACTTTCCAGATGATGAAATTCCACTAGGTGCTTTAATATGATTCACATTCATATTTTGCAATATTTTGAGTTAAATACCCCAAGAAATAATGCAATGAATGATTTTGAGGATTAAAGAAATTAATTTTGTAAGAGAAAAAAAATTGTCATTTTAAGTGAAAATTCCTAAACTCTTATGTACATTATTTAAATAGCTTATACCTGAATTTTGTGTATTTCCTTACTCAAAATACTTTTGTGGTCCATATGAAATTGTACATTGAATGTGATTTATGTAGATATTGCCTCTTTATCAGGGTGTATGCTGTTGAGCTCCATAGAAAACAACTATAAAGCATAGTTAGTTTAGACATATAGTTAAGAATACATGATATTATAATATTTTAGAAGTAATTCTAGAAAAAAATGTTTTTATTCATTTTAGCATCAAAAGAATGTCTTCACTGAAGATTTGATTTTGTTCTTATGATACAATCAAGGCAATGTAATTTAAGTTTGCTGGAATGGATTATTTTTTTTTCCTATTTAAAAAATAAAAATGGAAGAAAAGCAATGGCTTGGCACACAGTCATATTATATTCAACATGAAACTACACATGCAGAGAGCAAGGAGGGGTCGAAGGAAAGAAGTCCTGAAGGTTTAGAGGGAGGGAGAAACTTGAATTAGAAAGAAGGTAAGAGGAAATCGAAATGATGTGTCTATTTATTCCTCTAAATTGCTAGATTTGACTATCATGGGTTTGGGGTGAGGATAATCAGGAAAAGGCAAAGATGCTAATTGGTTCCCACCAAAGTACCCCTTTTATAAGAGACTTAAAAGCCTCTCTGAATGTTTCTCTCCTAAAGAGGTGCACAGCACACCAAGTCTTTTCTTGGAGAAATAAAATAACCTCGAAGTCGGCCATATTAAATGTTTGAGATTAATCTACCTAGAATCTTTTTCCTCCAATTACCTGCAACCTAATCTTTCATTTGCACATGATAGATGTTTTTACCTAAGTTGAATCTTTTCATTGCTAGAAAAGGTACTTATGTCTACCAACTTGTTGAATGCTTTTTTAGTCCTGATGAACCACAAAATTTGTATGCCAGTGTTTTGTGTTTCTTCTCGTATAGACCTTTCATCTAACTCACAAATTAACTTATTTAGTTTCTCATTAAACTACATACTTTTACAAGTTGTCTTAGCTATTTTATGAAATAAGATTGAGAATGACTTGGTTTGATTTTGCTACAATAATAGTTTTGCTACTTTGACAATATAAATATTTAAATACTTTAATAGATAGTTATATGAATTTAGTTTTGTTATTTGAATTAGTGTTGCAAAACTATTTCTACAGATCTATAAGCAAATGTCCAATCACCGCACATAGGTACTAATGACAGATTAAATTATAATTTCACTAAAGTTCAACTTGATGAGTTTATTGGGCTTTCTTACTGAGTGGTGGGAAAGATTTACTTAGATGAGCATGGGTGGTCTCAATTAGCTGTATCATCACAAGGCCCTACCCTGTCATGGATAGAAATATTATAGAAGCTGCACGATGGAATACTGATTTAATCAACTTTTAATTTCAATATGTAGCCTTACAATATATACATACATATATTATGTATATCTATATATATATGTGTGTGTATGTATGGCTATAATATGAAGTAAATATATATTTAATATGAAGTAAATATATGTACATACATCTTTATTTTTATTTCATATTACTATACATTCAATGTAAAATATCTTACAATGCCATTTGTAACTGGGGTTGGTGAATGAAAGTAATTGCAGAAATCCCAGATCTGTGTCTCCTGAACATACCTAGTTAGTGATAAAGTCTGGGTACTGCGACAGTGTTCTGCTGCAGTTGCTATGGCTATAGAGCAAAGCTCAAGAATGGTAACTCCAGGGAATTGCTGCCATTCGGTTATCTTTCTACCACTGATGTTTAGCATTACTCACATACATATGTCCTCATCTGAAATTTTTATTCATTCCCTTTTATAATGTAGATGTTTTCTTTTGCTTGTGTAGATATTACATGGTTAAGTAGACAGAGACTGGTAAAATAAAATAATGCTATGGTTGTCTTAAATCTAATGTATGTGTTAGCTTGTTTATAAACTGTAACACAGCTAATACTGAATGTTTATCCCCATTGGCATTATTCACTTGAATTAAAGCTCATTTTCTTTGAATAAAAATTTTGAACATATATAAAAGAAAATAGTTTGCCGTGTTATTTTTTTCTACAAATTTGAAATTAGTGACAGAAGAAAATCCCGAGTGCATTTTAAAAGGGAACCAATATAAAGAAACCAAAATCATAAGGTATTCTGGTTTACAATGGATTTTGATTTCTGTGCTTGATCAATAAGAACTGCCAGTAGACAACTATGCCAGCCTCTAATTTTTTAATGGAATGCTGTTGTTGCAATGGTACTGGTTGAGAAAAATCAATACATTTGAATATATGGAGTTGAAATGCCTACTATTTCATAAATGTTAAAGTCAATAAAGTTCCTATAAAATTTAATGTTATGTAAGTTTATATGAATTTATGTTGATGAAATTGCCATGCCTCAGAAGAAAATGTAAATGTACTTAAATGCAATGAGTCATGTGCACTCTAGACTAAGATGCCTACGTTTCTTTGATTTGTTATTATGGGAGAAATCTTAATTAAGAGCTACAATGACCTATGGCCATAAGATGGAAGATTTATTTGTCTGAATGATTTTAAATGCATGAATAATTCTTTTTTCCATGATCCAAAGGTAACCTCCTTGCCCAGAAACAACTGTTTGTCACAGTCATACGGTCTGCTGTTGAAATGATGCACCTAGAGTGGAAGCTAATGTTTTATGAGAGTTCTTCCAAGGATGCCAAATAATCTTCAAGAAAAGTTGCCTGCTCCGGCTAGCACCTGTGTCTCCCGAGTTGCCCTATGTACAGTGTGCATCATCAGGACCATGAACTTTACATACTCTGAGTCCCCACATCAGTATTCTCATTCTCACGCCACTCTGACACTATTCACCTCCTCCTCTTTTTTCCCTGGAGGTTGGTATTATAATTGGATTATTATATAATAGCTTCTTCACGTAAAACATGTCAGGCTAATTAGAATTTAACTAGAATTGAAGGAAATCCAATGTGTTATCATTGTGTGTGTGATTGTTACAATATGCACTTACAGAAACAGTGCCTTGTGGATGGTAAATCAATCTATAAAATATTATTGAGCAACACAAATATCTTTAGATTTTAAGTAAGCGCTTAAAATATATAAAAACACTAACTACTATGTCATATGGGAAAAGAGAACTCTATGTAAGGCTTTTCTTATTTCTGTTTTTATATGGAGAAAACTTTACTGTTAATGCAATGGATATATACGTTGGACTTAAGCCTAGTCTTAGAACCTAACACAGATGTTTGGCTCCTTTTTGGGTCATAGAAAATCTTTAATGTCTGTGATTCCCAAATGTTTAAGGATAAGACTCTCTGGATTATTATGAGTCTAAGTAAAATATACTGTCTATAAATGTATAGATTCTGTTAGTTTCTCATTAAAGAGAAAATCTGTACCTTTTGATTTAAAAAAATAATACAGTTGGTCTCTTTAGAATAATCTGGTAACTGATCTGCTCAGTCAGTAATAAATGTCATACACACTGTTTTCTCTGAAAGTTTTAAAATTTTTTTGATACAATTGCTATACATGTTAAAATGGGAAAGATACAACAATTTTTGACACTGTACATAAATAAATAAATTACTCTACAGAATTTCAAAATGTTTAGAGACTGGAAAAGAGAAAATATCTTTGAAAACTTCACTAGATATGGAACCACATGAAGAAAAGAAATAAAGGAGGCAAAAGTTAAAAAAAAAACACCTAAAATGAATTTTATTTAAAAAATTCTATGAACAAAATAAACATAAATATAATAAATAGTGGGATAAAAGGACAAATTTTGACCAATTAACAAAAATCCTCCATGATCAAGGGTTTAGAAAGCCCAGACTAACAACTATGCATCAGGTACTCAAAATGAAACTCCAGCAGAAAATGCTCATCCTCTGCCACCCTGTGAGCCGTGAATTCAGAATATTTCTTCATGTGAGGCTCTGCTACTTTTACTGTGGTTTAAACAAAGACCCCAGTCCTCAGAATTGCAAGGAATAGCAGCTTTATCACAAGGTATACAGAGAATGTGCATATTAAAGACTGACCTAAGTATATTCAAACACACAAAACCTGCCATTGGAAATGATACAACCTTAATGTGGCAAGTGAGACATTCTCTGTAAGAAGGAATTTGCAGATTTCAATGATGTAAGCAGAAGTCTTCCAAAAAATAGAATAAATCAATATAATACACATATATATGTATGTATGTGTATTTATATTTACACACACATATTGACCAAGAGGAAAAGAAAGAAGATTTATGAAACAGCTAGAAAAAATCTATCTAAATAATTTAATGAACACAAATATTCATAATTTGTATTATTGGAAATTAAAAGTACATGGGTTCATGGGGCTCATAGAGACTGGGCCAATAACCAGGGAGTCTGCATGGGAGTGGCTAGGCAGTTTGCATAAATATTACAGTTGTGTGGCTTGATCTACTGTGGGACTTCTAACAGTGGAGCAGGGCTGTCTCTTACTCTTTTGTAGGCTTTTGGCACCATGCTCCTCATACCAGGTATAATACATGGGGTGGTGCTTAGTCTTACTACAACTTGGTAAGACATGCTTTGTTGATACTCGTGGGAGACCTTCCCTTTCCTAAATAGCAATGGAAGAGGAGTAGATTATGGTGTGGGAAGAAAGGGCAGATGGGGGAAGAGGGACTGAGAGGAGAGGAGGGATAGAAAGGATGGCAGGGAAACTGTGGCTGGGCTGTAATAAAACAAAAATATATTTATTTTTAAAAAGTAACAAGATATTTATAGAGCAAATAAATCTTGATTTGCTGTTGAATCTCAATGATAAAGATAGTGTCTCAGCTTCATAATCTGTTGAATTATTACAATTATAAACTGTCATCTAGCAGGTACCAGGGCACCAACAGAGTAATACCTGGGGAATCTGACTAAATTAAAGCCTAGTCCTTTCCCTAGGTAGATACTAAATATAAAGCACAAGGCAAGTCAACACCCTCACTTCAGCTATCACATGACCCAGATGTTCCTGAGTGATGGCACTTTATACTCCAAAACATACCTAATACTGGGCCAGGTTGCTTTGACTTAATGATTAATAAATTAAAAACTAAATGGAGCCTTTGGTACTGACAAATTAACCTTCCAAAATGGAATCACATTGAATATTCTCTCACTGGTGAAATGCTAAATACAGTTCAATGTAAGTTAAAACAAGGACTTTAAGAACTAGAAGTTGTTATGTAAAACTTAATAAGTACAAGGAGGATTATTCCTCTTCCCAGATTGACAGTTGAATTTGTCCTACTCTTAAATTTAAGGATAAATGGCAACTTAGAGGGAATTAATAAAATTTGAGTTCTCATCCATCAAATGCCCTCACTTAAAGAGTCAATATTATTGACAATTTGCTTCCATCTACTTAGCAAACGGTGGAGTTCACTATTGGGTATTTCACTGATATCTTCTATGTAGTGCCTATTTTAAGAATCTTAGCCACATCATTTCCTCTTCTCTAGAATCCACTAACTTTAACATGGGAAGCACCAGCTTGTGTCACATAGAGGCTTTGTAGGTAGTATCTTTTCAGTATGTGCTTGTCGGTAGGAATATAGGCATATTGTTACATTGACTTGCCATATGAGATAAGTTTTGCATACTCAGTAAAAATATAAGAATTTTAGTTCTTTCTCTGTTCTGGAAGCAACATATTCCATTTTGGTAAGATACCATTTTGCTTAAGTTAACTCTGTTCAATTCTGACCAAAAACTTTGCTACCACACGGAATTTAGTTATAATATTAACTGGAGTGTCATTGTTTCTACAGCATTTATCATGGTATTTTTTATAATTGATTATTAATTTCTGGCAGTGTTTTTTTAATCTCACATCAAATTGCTTTGATGACACTCATTCACTCTTCAAACACTAATACCTAAATTTGTAAACAATAAATATGAGTCAATTTCACTGAAGGAAGTATGAAGTACATATAAATCAAAGAAAGACTGACTTTGAGTCAATGAGAAGACTACTGCACATGAGATAATATATTAAATAAATACCTAAGTAAAGAGTTTGGAACATGAGTACATCGCAGTCTCTGTAATGAACTTAGTTGTCTTATCCTTGCTTGTGTGCCCCTGTCTGGCTGGTCTCCTGAGTTGATTCTGTCTGAGTGCATCAGAGATTGTGCTTCCAGTGATGACACAATGAAAATATCACCATACAATTTTAGCTAGCCAGACAACTCTGTCTCATAATGACCTTCAAGAAATGAATTTTGATACAGAGGAAGCTGGTTCAGAAATTAACTTCAGGTGGCTTCTAGCCCCCACAGTATATGCACACATAACTGAATCACACTGTGGTAGACTCTTTTCCTGTTGCAGAGTTACTTTCCTAACCCTTGATAAAATATCATGACAAAGTCACCTTAGGAAGAAGAAAGTTTTTTTTTCTTATTACTTTGTTTTGTTTTGTTTTGTTAATATTGCTGTTTCAAGATACAGCATATTTACAGCATCAGAGTCTTTGGGCAGATGGTTGTGTTACCTTGATAACAATGGAGGAGAGAATGCTTGTGATCACCTTACCACTTCGCTTTTGCAGTGTTCCATCCCAATCTAAGAGACAGTACCACCCAGAGAGGGTGGCCTACTTCAATTAACCTAAGCTAAATAAATAACACTGATTGGTATGCCCAAAGGACTATGTCTCAGGTGATTTTTGATCTCAGTTTGGCCATTAGACTTAATTGTCACACAAAACAATGCCTGTTTAAACCTTGATAATTGATCTTCCCTAGTGACACTTTCTTGAAAACTCCAGCCATATTAATGTCTCCATTACAGGTATGTGGAGAACTCATGGTACAGAGAATTCCATGTTAAAATAAACATTAGTGACTTTAAGCTAGCGAATTTCTGGAATAATTTATTAAATCTGATAACAATTAATTACTACCTCATTTGGACTGTATTGACTTTGCCTGTTATCCATGGAATTTAATCGCTATCATTATTTATTATTTTTATTATATATTATATTGTTATAAATCATTATTATAATACTCTACTAATGTACAGTTAAGTATGTTTATTTAATGTGAATAATTAATGGCTCTATAGAGTAGCAATGTATGTGATAGGATTTAGGGATTAATCAATGGACAAAAATGAAATGATATTAGAAAAATGACAGTGTAGAAAAGAAGTATTAATTAGTATGATGAATAAAAATATGACTAAACATATAGGAGTGCATGCAAGTGTCTGTTTTAGTGTTTGCATTAGCTATTTTTCTCACTGTTGTACTTAAATGTCTTATAAGAAACAATTTAGGCTTGATAAGATGTGTTTTGGCTCACAATATTAGGGAAACATCACTATTATAGGCATACCTGGTTGTAGGCAGCTCTATATTTCATGAATATAAGGCAGTCTGTTTACACATTTAAGGCCCAGGAAGCAGAGACAGAGAGAAAATGCAGTAATAGGGGGTATTGGACTATTGTCTTCAGAGCCACATCCCCAGAAATGAATTGCTTTTACCTAGGCATTATCTTTAGTTAAATGACATGATATATCTAACGAATCTAACAGACATTTATACAATGTGTCAAAGACAGACTGTTATCATGCTATTAGGAATTGAACATGCTCAGTGTTATTACTAAATTACAGATGTAATGATATCTTGTAGATGGTATTTTAGTTCATTCTGCATTGTTAAAAGATGAGCTCCTCCCTAATCTGAGAGTGCAGCATAGAGCATCTATTTTGTTCCCCTTCTGTGGCACACATGTCCTGGTGATAAGCAATCCTAGTTTTCTTCATCACTGGGAAGCATAATTTGTACATATAATATTATATGTATACCAATCATTATTCTATGTGCAACAAGCATACAATCAACCATTGCAGAGCCACCTAACATTCATCTTTCCCCAGGAGAGACGGTATACTGACTTGAAATGCAGGGACAGGGAGACAGAGCTATATTATAAAACGGAAGTAATATATTGCTGAGAATTCTTCAGAGTTCCATGTGAAGCTGCCCTCACTAGTAATAGTAACCTTCTTCCTTATTTATGGCACTGCAATGCTGAAATGTCTCGGTAAAACTCAGACTAGGTAATACTTTGGACTAAATTTTAGGAAACTGACATTTTCAGGTTAAAAATTTTCAAAGAGCAATAGCTACTTGATTCAATTGAATATACCAGTTATTCCTTAGTACACAGTACAAGTTGGATCAAGCACAAAGAGTAATTCAAAAAAGCAATCTCCATAGATCATGAACTTTGCTTTGAGAAACAACCGAAAAAGTAGAAATTGGGACTTTTAAAACATGCATAAGATTGTGAATATATTTCATAATTTCCATTTTCACACACACATTCAGGAAAATGTGGTGTTTATTTTATTCTATATATTAAAGGTAACCTACTTTTACCCATTTGAGTTTTCAGGAAAATAAAATGGCACCAATAAGTGCAATTAGTCTTATTTACTTGCTTCATTTTTCCTAGCAAATGCATTTAAATAACTTTACTTCTTTCATCATTGTGAAATTCAATTGACCCACTACACAAATGAAAGCAAAAGAATCAAATTACATTTCAGTAAGAGAAAAACACATTTGTGCCCAGTGTCTTGATTTCCTATTGTTAAATGATGCGAGTTAGTTGACTACTAAGTAATGCTTTGTGAAGTCACAATTGAGACACTTTCTGTTATCGTCTTCCTTTCAAAGTGATAATGTTTTGCTTTACTTAATTTCTTTCCTTATAATTAAAACACAAGCTTCCTGTACTTAATTACTTTTGTTTTGTTCTCAGATTCCCCTCTTAAGCGACTGCGTAATCAGCGATCAAGTATGTCCCAGGCTTTCAGAGCAACCTGATGTTTATAGGGTATTTGTACCGCCTCATTTGCTAGGTTGGTCTGAATGAAGATAATAAGGTTGGTATTAGCTGGATGCAGATCTGGAACAATGCATTCAATTTATTTTAAGGCCTACAATTCTTGCTATTATATATAATCCTCCACCCAGTGGAGGAGAAGGCATATTCCATTTAAAAGCACAGAATGGCATCCATTTGAATCTGAACAATACTTTTCATGAAGCATTCACATCCAGATGCCTTAAGAGGATTAGTATTTTTTTAAAACTGTGGTCATATAAAAATGCAGTTGGCAGTCAGAGAATACTTTTTTCATAGAGCGCTCCTTTTAGACCAAAGTTTCTTCAAACCAGATCATTCTTAGCAGCAGAATTGAGAGGAAGATGGGTTCTGACCAAAGGCAAACATGTCTCTGAGCATTCAATGCAAGATGAATTTATAAGTAATATTTTTTTTTACTGACACACTTACTGTAGCTAGATTATAATGAGTCTGAAGCCTTCTGTGTGTTAAATTTATAATACATTAAATTATGAAGGGAAATTGAAGGGAATAAGAAATAGAAAAGAATAATGGAAGAGGAAAGATACGAAAAATCTGCATGCCAAATCCATCTCATTCACCAATAATTATGACAGTCTGTGGAAACAATGTCATGAATTTGAGTTCTCATCATTTGCTAGCTCCTCAGCCTTAATCTTATAAAGCAAGCATAACATATCCACCCTTAACATAGAGACTGATTAGAAACTTCACTGAGGTTGTAGCCATGTATATGGCTTTCCCCTTCATCTCTGTTTTATAAACAGAAGTTTCTGTCTTGCCTGGTCCCACAGTTGTAGTAATAAGGGGAGCAGACCCTGCTTTTCGTCCAGCCCAGCTCCCGCACGGCTAGCTTATAC
>LOEQ01000919.1:63374-79659 GCA_001685075.1 Bramus lutescens | reverse complement strand
TCCATCAGTCCCAGTCCAGCTGGCCTTGTTGAGCTCCCATTAGATCAGTCCCATTGTCTCAGTGGGTGGACGCACCCCTCATGGTCATGGTCCTGACTTCCTTGCTCATGTTCTCCCTCCTTCTGTTCCTCATTTGTTGGACCTTGGGAGCTCAGTCCAGTGCTCCAATGTGGGTCTCTGTCTCTATCTCCATCCATTGCCGAGTGAAGGTTCTATAGTGATATGCAAGATAGTCATCAGAGTAGCTATGGGATAAGGCCAGTTCAGGTACCCTCTCCTCTGCTTTATAAAGGCTCTTTGTTGTGGGACAATAGTTCATACAGCCAATACTCTGTGCCAAAAAAGCCACTTTAAACCAAAGAACCAAGTTAGTGATTGACTGACTGGGAATAACCATAGAGTTTTTGGAGGATTTAGGAGGTTGTCTGGAAAAACAGGAAGAGAGGAGAGAGCATTTCAAAGTCTGGTAGATTAAGAAAACCATGGAGTGAAGGCCAGCCAATGGACTCTCTGCTTTCCTTGAAGTTTATCAGGACTTTATCTCAATTTCTGACTCCTGAGTTTTTATTTTACTGCAACAATTTAGGTACTTGTTTTGAAAGACCCTCAATTCGGAATCTTTATGAGAGTTTCCCCCAAACCCAATAAGTCAGGCCAGCGAATGCAATCAGTAAGAGGCTTTATTAATCACACAAGCACCTGTAGGTGTCCCAGCTAGGCAGGCTGGGTACCCCGAGCAAGGTTTTCTAAGCAATTTTATAGGGTACAAGGGATACATAATTGGCAAGCATAGCAACAGCATTTCTATCGGTTCATTGTTCATGCCTGTTCCTGAATTTCCTGGAAAAACCATAGATCTAGATATGACATGCATCAGTAATCTGCTAGTTTCGATAACAAGTCCTGGGGCCAGACACTCCTTCTTTTCCTGGCACAGTGGCTGGGCTATGATTAAGGGCAAAACCACAGGCATCCTGTTTGGCTCAAGCTGTAATTTTCCATCTACTCGGGGTAGTGAACTTCTGTAAATTTCCATTTATTCAGGGCTAAAGGCTTTCCAAATACCAATTTAGGTGGGGGGTCTTTCAGCTTCATCTGGTGTCCAACTTGAGACTTTAGATCATGCCCCATACCAAAAACAACCTTCTCTCTTCTCCCCTCATCCTTCCCACAGCCACCAGCCTTGATGCATGGCATAGCCAATGGAGTACATTCCTGATCCATGCTGCTCTCAGATGGTAGCTCTGTTTTCTTCAACTCCGGGTCCTGCTTTCTGCTGGTAAGCTGTGAAGCCCTATCCCAGCTGTGTGGAAGTTTCCTACTGGTTTCCTCATATTAACTCTTCAGAAAGCTCAGCCCCTCCCAACAAAGTGCTTGAGCAGCCTCATTGGAACCCCCAACCCAACTGTGCAATTTGTATGGCTTGGGGCATTGTAAGCAGCTACAGGTGTCCTCTGCTAGAACCCTGTAGCACAGCAGTAGTTGTAGCAACCTCAGCACCCACCCACCCCTAGTCTGGCTGCCTGGCACTTTACCCATCCACACCACAGCAGTATGATTTAAGCTAGCTTCCACTCCCACTCTACACATCCCTGCTTATGCTGTCAGCTTCAGTGGATTTGTTATGACGCTTGGGAATTTTTAATGGGAAATTAAGTTCTTTATTTTTTAAAGGGGTGGGGATGTTGCACATGTTAAAAGTAGAAAATACCACAATGAAGGCAGTTAGGATCCTGTTTACTGCTGTTATGCATGACTTGCAAATGAAAAAAATAAACGAGGCAATAATCATGTTAGCTGGGATGACATGTCAGTAATTATTATCAGTTTGGCAATTCATATTTTATCCTTTAAAAGTGGTTTGATAACTGCCAAATACAATAATGTGACTGATAAGATAAAAGCCTTAGAAAGATTTACTATTGATAAGATACAAGCTTTGGAAGGACTTAACTACTTTTAAGATACAAGCTTTAGAAAGACTTACTACTGATAAGATACAAGACTTTGAAAGACCTATTAATGAAAATAAGATAAGAAATACTCATTCAAATACAGAGGAGTTTAGAGCAAAACCACCACACTATTTTATTACAAAACTGAAGAGGAGAAACCCAAGGTTATTAGAAAACCAACCTGAATTTATCTAATTACCATACAAGAATGACTACCACATTTTAGGCATTCCTCAAGGCTATGCAGAAGTTTCTGGGAATCCTGTAGAAATGTTAGATTTGAAAAGATAAAAGGAAGCACTCATTTCATATGGTAAGTATTAACCTTTTATGAAGTAGATGATAAATAAATTCATGGTCAACTAGGAACAGAATTATTCCAAAAGACTGGAAAGAATTAGCTGTAGCAGTATTTGAAGCTGTTCCTCAGTTACACTGGAAAACATGGAGGATAAAGGAAACCTGGGCCAGGGAACAGCAAAATCAGGCTAGAGATAGTGAAATTTCCCAAGAATGGATTCTTGGTGAAGGAAAATATGCTGCTTTGCAAAAAAAAGTCTAGATTTGATGATCATACCTGGGTATAATATCATACAGCAGGCTTGAGCGCATGGGGCAGAGTTGAAGAATCAAGAAAGAGGCCTTGAGTAATTTATAAAAATTAAACAAGGCCCCCAAAAAACCACTGATTTACTACAATTATTGACTTCAACAGTAAATATAATGATATCCTATCCAGAAGCTAGACAAATATTAATTGAATCTTTGCCTTTTGAGAATTCTCATTCAGAATGCAAGAGGTTGAGAAAGCCTTTAAAAGCAAGTCAGCATCCATAGATGAAAGGATCTGAATTCAGCTGATAGTGAATTTCCTTAGGAAAATGCACTGAGGGCCTCCTGTAGTCCCCAATACAGAATTTGGATCAATTCCCAGTCAGCATTAGAGAAATTCATTCAAAGAAGAATTAAAAGACTTGATACCTGTTGTTAAAACTCACACTATTTTGGATATGACCAATAACAGAACATCTATATTATATCTATAAATATCTATAGAAAATAAAAGGCTCAGGTAAAATCAGAAAACAAGTATTTTGGTACCCTGCTAAAAATTATCAGAGATGAAAGCTTAAAAAAAATGCATGTAAATGGCACTGAAATTGAAGGTTTTGTTGACACAGGTGCAAATGTAAAAACAATTTCACCCAAAACTTGGTGGCCAGATTGGCCACTTAAATAGGTAAATGTTCAGCTTTTGGGGATTGGAACTTGATCTCATATAAAACAAAGTGTGAGATGGGTTGTGTTTTAGTTATGGTTTACTATTGCTATGAAGAGACCATGACCATAACAACTCTTATAAAGAAAATATTTCATTGTGTGGTTTTTTGAGACAGAATTTCTCTGTAATTTTGGAACCTGTCCTGGAACTCACTCTGTAAACCAGATTTGTCTTAAACTCTTAGAGATCCACCTATCTCTGCATCCTGAGTGCTGGGATTAAAGGCATACACCACCACCACCCAGTTTAAAGAAAACATTTAATTGAGTGGGCTTACTTATAGTTCCAGAGATTAAGTCAGTTATCATCATGGCAGGGAGTATGGCAGTGTGCAGGCAGAGGTGCTGCTAGAACTGAGACTGCTACATCTTGCCAACAACAGGAAATCAACTGATTATCCCAAGAGAAAATTGAGAAATAGACCTCAAAGCACACTCCCACAGTGACACACATCCAACATAAGGAGTGGTCCACATTAAAGGGGACCTCTACTCTCAAGTTTGGGAATACATGTGTGTGTCCTTCAGATTCCTCCAAAGGTAGCACAGCTCCTTAGCCTTGGATCAAGTTCTGTTGTGATAGTGCAAGGCAGTGCAGATGTTCCTCCATCTCTTGTTCTTTCTGGGCCCTTTTTAATTTTGACTATAATTTGTTTTCTTTGATGGATAATCCCATGGAAAATCAACCAATTCTATTATGGAAGCAGAGATCAAGATGCCCCAGCAAATTTATCTTAGCTTCAGTGAAATTTCTTGCTTGGTGAAATACTCTCCCTCTAGCTAACTACTTAGCTTCTGTAAAATTTCTTGATTATACAAAATCTCCCCCATGCAGCTGCCAATCCAGGTAACACGATATGGTTTTTGCATCTAAAATCCCCTTCATCCAAATGCTAGGGGCTATACGTGGGTCCCAAATATCTGACTGTAGTTCTGGCTGGCCAGAATAAAGATACTCAATTGGCTTTAAATGGTGTCAGTGATTTTCTTTTGTGGGCTCTCCATAATACTATATGCAGTGTGTGGCCTTTTCCCTTTTTTTCTCTATGAACTAACCTTTTGTTCTGGTTTTGAAAACTCTTCCTTCCCATGATTTCTTTCCTTTAGCATTTGTAATTGTCATTTTATTTTTTGGATACAACTTCCTATTTTGCTTATTACAAATAGGACCAGAAAAAGCTGTCCAAAGGTTACTAGAGATGATTGTATATGCTCTACTAAGTGCACATCCATTGAAAATATTCATTTTAATGTCATGGCCGTTTCAAAGTTTACAGAAATCTATTTTTCTCTTGGTTATCTTCATTACCATGTTTGGAAAGGGAACATTGTTTGCACTCCTGTTACTCTAAGCCCAAATATTGTTTCATAGTGAAGAATCTTGTGATACTTGCTTATGTATTTTCTCCTCTGTTGTAAATTTTCAGACACATGGTGCTTCCTTTCTCAAGCAGTTTGCTTTAAGAACACACGAGAGTTGTTTTTCTCTTCATTATCTACTCAATTTTTTGTGAAACAATTTCATCCACATTGTGTCTTCAATTAATACCTCTATGGGAACCTGGTGGTGGAAGCATGCACTTCTAATCACAGAATTTGGGAGCAGAGGCAGTTGGGTATCTGTGAGTTTGAGGCCTGCCTCGTCTACACTGAGAGTTCCAAGACAGCCAGAGCTGTTACACAGAGAAACTCTGCCTCAAAAATGAACACAAACAAACAAACATACAAAACAAAAACAAAAAAAGAAAAGTAAAAGACTTATGTGGAGAAGGTCTTTATTTTACTCAAGGAGTCAAAGATCAAGTAGTACATTATTGCACTGATCATGGCAACTCTGAAAGCTCTGAATATAAAATATCCTTAGGAAACCCTCCTTTGTTTCCAGTTTGTGGGCTTTAGAGGAGTAGGAAATGAGGTCCCTGACCTATACCGGCAGTAGATTAATCTAGTGATGGATTCATAATTTTTATACCATTATGGAGAGATGTTGTCAGAGAGGCCATTTGTTTATTCCCAACAAACATGACATGAAATAACCATACAGAAACTATATTATTTGCAATACTGTTTGGCCAATAGCTTAAGCAATTTCTGGCTAACTCATATCTTAAATTAATACATTTCTATTAATCTGTGTATAGACATGTGGCTGTGATTTATTGGGTAAAGTTCCAGTCTGTCTGCTCTCAGCAGCAGCTATATGGTGTCCCCTAACTCCAGTTTCTTTATCTCAGCATTCAGTTTAGTTTTCCTCACCTACTTCTAATGTGCCCTATCAACAGGCCAAGGCAGTTTCTTCATTCATTAACCAATAAGAGCAACACATATACAGAAGGACCTCCCACACAATTTCCCCTTTTCTGCTTAAATAAAAAGGAAGGTTTTAACTTTAACATGGTAAAATTACACATAACAAAACAGTTATCAAACAAGAATTATAGTTAATATATATATACACTTTGCCTTTTATCATAACTAAGGAAAACTATAACCATCTATTATTCAACCCCATCAAAGACTCTAGAAGGATATAATATTACCTAAGTAAACAGGAAGTGCATTATAAACAACTTCCAAAACTCTAGATTTGACAGAGACACCTAGCTGACTGGACAGTCACACAAAGTTCTTCTGTATCGTTGGGACATCTATCTTCAACCCACAGGCCCATAGTATCTGGCAGACATTTCCATGAAGCAGAAACTTTCAAAGACAGTTCTGATTATATTCCTAGTTTGTTAGCAACTTTCTTCTGCATCCTGCAGAATATCTGCAGACTCTTTCATGAATTAGGAACCCCAAAAGGACTGTTTTACCTTTAGGCAAGTTCAGCAGTCATTTCTCTGTGGGTTTTACATGTCTAGTTTATATAGCATAGCATCAAACACTCCAGGCAATAGTAGTTTCTTGCCCAAATGACTAACCAATGCCATTGGGAGCCTCTTTGGTGCCCATCATTCTCCTGAAGTTATTGGTGCTGCCATGAGTAGATGTGTCTCACTGTCATGAAAAGTCCTGAGTTCTTAAAAATTTTTAATTGCCATATTCTGTTAGTCTTTGAAAGATTTGAAGTCTTAGAAAGACTTGTTAGTCCTAGAAAGATATCTAACTGAAATATATCTCTAAATATCTAGAAAACCTAACTAACATGACTGCAAGCTTGACTGCTACAGACGACTCTCTAATTAACCTATATTTCTAATTATAAATTACATTTTTAAATGAGCTGCACAAACACAGTGTCTTAATCAAGAGTAGAAATACACAGATAACAAAATTGACCTTAAATTTGTATCAGTAGACCAAGATCCATACCAATGCAAAGTATTCATTGCTATATCATATCCCCCTTTAAATGTAAGCAAACATTTATAAATAATATTGAGAATTTGGGTGGAGATCTCGCCAAACTGCTTTCTGCTTTTTGTTGAATGAAATAATTTTGGGAGTTATTCATGGCAATCATTTGGGGAGTCTTGATCCAACAAACCATGATAGTATGGAAGGATTCCACAGGTTCTCATTTTCTGTGGAAACAAAAGAACTTTTCCAAAGCAACATATCCTTAGACTCAAACTTTAAAGTCAAGAACCATTTAAAACATAGCTTAGCAATCCCCATAATCAACTGTTTCTTTGAAGTCAAAAAATTTGAAGAAAACATAACAATGTACATAATCCAGACTCTCTTTGTATATTCCATCTTTATGTCTCTTATTTTTCTTTATTCTTATTACCTTTTCAAGAAGTTTACTCTGGGGGCTGGAGAGATGGCTCAGAATTTAAGAGCAGCGTCTGCTCTTCCAAAGGTCCTGAGTTCAAGACCCAGCAACCACATGGTGGCTCACAACCATCTATGAGATTTGGGGCCCTCTTCTGACCTACAGGTATACATGCATACAGAACACTGTATACATAATAAATAAAATCTTTAAAAAAAAACAAGTTTACTCTGTCTCTTTAAAGACTTTGTTTCATTTTTGAAAAAAAATTCTACTTCTTTTTATAACTCTCTATACACTTTTTCTTCTCTCTGCTAAGCCTACATACATTTATCCAACATTGTGACCCATTTAGAAGTCTTTTTTTTAATCTAAATTTGTCTTTATTGCATATCTGTAATCCTTTTCTGACCGAACTGCTTTTTTTTTTTAATACTAAGCAGCATGGCTAGGGCCAAAAGGGCCCTGCCTGTTGGTTCTGCCCAATCCAACATGAGGAAAGCATGTTTATTGCTTCTCAGACTGCCTGGTGGGAGCCATCCTCACCACCTCAACTCTGGGAAGCACCATGCAGCATATAATCCCTTTTGATATGAGTAAAAGCTAAGCCTGCCATGTAGGACAGTGCTCATACAGAAAATAACTCTGTGTATGACAGCAGGAATGTGTCATGCTCTCCTACCTGTGCACTCCTGGCAGACCTGATCCTGCTGCCTGCCCAAGTGGAGGTCGCTGAGCAGCAGGCACAGTCTCAGCTACTTTTCTCCTAACCCCAAGTGGGCATATAAGCACCTGGGTCCACCAACCCCATTCAAGTGCTCAGTAGTTGAACCTCCCAAAAGAGTCAGAGCCATTCATGCTGGCAAACCAGGAAGCCACCATTTTGAAACTCTGCATTTTTTTCTACTGCTGAATCAGGAAGACCTCCTTTAAAGAAGCTGAAGCATAATGCCAGCAAGCAGAGCCCATAAAGAAAAAAAGATGTGGCTAAACTTTGTTTTTGTTAGTGCCTAGAATTCCTTTCCAAGCCCTCTCACGTTTTATATGGATTTAGCTAGTTCATGTTGGAGCGCCAATTTGCTGTAGGAGCCACCTTGTTTGTTCCCAGCTGCTCAGACCCAGCATAATCACACAGAAACATGTTATTTGCAATACTGTTTGGTCAATAGCTTAAGTGTATTTCTGGCTAAGACATCTTAAATTAACCCATTTTCATTAACTTGTGTATCACCATTAGGCTGTAGCTTACCAGGAAAAGTTCTGCCATCTGTCTCCTACGGATATACATGGCTTCTCCTGATTTTGAATTCTTCCTCTGAGCATTCAGTTTAGTTTTTACCATCTACCTCTATTCTGCCCTGTGCAGGCCTAAGAAAGTTTCTCCATTAACCAATGGTCCTCACAGCATACAGAGGGGAATCCCACATCAGAGAGATGATAAAAACTCAGAGGTGTAACTGGTTGAGAAAGTTGCACAAAGTAGATCCTGGGGAGGTGTGCTCACAGGGTATATTGGTATAATAGCAGCCTTCTTGTACTTGTAGCCCAAGCTGGCTTCATACCTGATATATGACTAAGCATGAATTCCAAACCTCTTGCTTCTAAATGCCAAGTGCTGGGATGACAACCATATGCCAGCACACACAGCAACCATGATGCTTTTGTCTTGATACTGGCTTAAAAGCAATGTGACCTGGACCAGGCAATCTAGTGATATCTTGGAAAGTATGAACCAAATACAGTACATCTTTCTCTAAAATGTATTTTTCAGGTGTTATCTCAGAGAAAACAAGAGTGTGACTTCCAGAGATCACACATTTAAGAAAGTAAATTAGTATAGGTTTTATTTCATTATGTGTTATGATATGCTTTAAAATTCCCAAAAGCAAAGTGATCTTTTAAAACTACACACATTACATCTAGAAGTTCACATTAGCAAAAAAATTAATTAAACCTTCAATTAAATCATTTTGAAAGTGAGCATTCAAAACAGTGAGGTCTTTAAGAAGTGTATTTTCTAAGAAATACTATAATTCTGAAAATGATTGTTCACTAGGAAAATATATTATGGATTTTCTAAAACAACTGGTTCTCCACATTCAGCTTTATTTGTCTTAAAATAGAAGCAGAACCACAAAACTTCAGATGAAAGGTTTTATCCTTTGAGAAATAAACTTTAATTTCATGCATATTCTAGGATATAGCAGGTTCTGTGTACAATTTTGTTCTTGTTGTATCATGTTTGTTTTTCTTCTTTTAGCTTTTTCGGGCCATACATGAAAATATGGGCCCCCACATTGGTTGCCTAATGTACCAGGCTTTCTTAGACTGCCAAATCATGCCATGAACATTTAGTATTAATTATGAATGCTCAGCCTTAGCTTAGGATTGTTTATATCTAGCTTTTTTAAAACTTAAATTAACCCCTCTTTATTATTCTATGTGCTGCCTCAAGGCTCATTAGCCACATCTACGTACAGTTCATCCTGCTTTCCTGCTTCCTCCATGTCAGTCCTGATGGCTAGTTCCCCTTTTCTCTCTGCCCATCAACCCTGCCAATGCCTGCTCTGCCTAAATATTGGCTATTCAGCTTTTTATTAGAGTAATCAAGACCCTTAGCCAGATAATTAACAACACATCTTTAACTAGTGAAACAAATGCAGTACACCTCTACAAAGGTATACAATTATTCTACGATACAAACAAATGCAGCAACCTTTACATAGTTAAATAAATAATCTATTCCACAACACTAATATGAGAGCAATGTTGATTCAGAAGCATGAATAATAGTTGAAGACCAGGTTGCAAGCTGAACAAAGAACTTTGGATTTCTTCTTTCACCACACACAGCTCAGATTAATATCTGACACATTGTGAAATAAATGATATTTGAAAATGATACAAGTACCAAATTTGTACTTGTGTGTGTGTGTGTCTATGTCTGAGAAGACAGAAATGTCAGAACAGCTACTTCTATACTGAATTTTCAATTACCACTGATTTTGTCCACTAGCAGCCTCAAACAAGATTATTAATTTCCTCTTTAAAATTTTCTTTTGTTTGCTATTAGAATATCACATTTTGAGGTAAAGCTATTTTCCACCACTCTAATGTACCTTCAGAATCCAAGAGTTCTAGGTTCTGTTAATTTTTTGCATTTGAAACACAGGTGTCTACTTAAATTTCATATTTTAATAGAGTAAATCTCGAGGGAACATAAGAAACATGACATAGCAAAAAATTATCTAGTTGAGAAGAAAAATCTTTTTATCTTTTCTGTTCAGTTAATTTTCATTGAAGCCGTTGGCAACAATACTTACAATGCATACATTTACATAAATATTAACCTAAAATTCCAAGAACTAAAATCCAAAATTTAATGAAATTTTAATACCAGCTAATGGATTTTGCATCCTTGATTGATTCTCTTAATTCTTCAGGATGTAATTTTACCTTTTGAAAATTGAATAGAATTGGATTCCACCAGTGGTCATGACCAGTATCCAATTAACTTTCTAAAGTTGCTGTAAAAAATTGTTTCAATCAGGGAGGCTTGATAGAAAAGAGTAGTTTTTCAAAGCAAGTGGTACAATGTCAGCACAGGTTTCCCACTGGACATAATTTGCTCTCTTCCTCTTCCTCCTAACTAGAGACAATACCTGATAATCAACTCTTCTCATTTACATCATAGAAGTCTTTAAAACAAGCATCTTAATTTTTTTCTGTTGCATTCCTAGGTTATCTTTCTCTCATAGCTCAGTATCTTTGCATGTCTTTTGTAAGGATGTACATGTTGAGAAAATCTAATATAACCTTATCCTTTCCAAAATCCTTTATTTAATTACATCTACAAAATTATTTTTAATATAGAACATTTACATATTTCAGGGATAGATTGCATATCCTTGTAGAAAGATTCATTTTCTACTAGGTACATTGGCATTATTCTTTACTGATGCTGTGCATATTATACCAAATAGTGCGGTAGCTCTCTCTAAATAAGGTCTTACAATATACCCTATATGTTATGTAACTATGAAGTACAACATGTTCTGCTTGAAGCAGGAATGATAATTGTGATTATTTTTCTCTGTGTTCTTGTATTTATCTGGTTTTCCTTATACCCAGTTAAATTTGAAGTCTAGTAGTCTTCTGTATCAATTTATAAATACTGGATTTGAAAATTCTTCATATAAGCTATGTTTATTTTATATATAGAAAGTTAAAAGTTTATATGTTTTAATCAATGTCACATAGCATTACAGATTCATGGTACCACAGGCAGTTTAATATGAGTTCTAGGCATCTCAACTCAGGTCTACATACTTGTATGTACAGTTTTATACCTACTGTGCCAAATGCTCAGATGTAATTTAGGGTTTTAAAACTCAACAGCCATCCTTAGAAGTATAAAATGGCAAATGGTATGATTGAGCATCTGTTGGGTATATGCCCAAGAATGATATAGTTGGGTTCTTTGCTAGATTCATTTCCAGTTTGCTAAAAAATCATCATGTTGAATTCCAAGGTGGTTGTCCAAGCTTTCTCTACTACCAGCATTGAGGAGGATCCCCCTTGCTTTACATCCTCTCCATCTTGAGGAGTCATTTGTGTTTTTTTTTTCTTAGTCATTCTGACAGGTGTAAGGTGGAATCTCAGAGTCCTTGTGATTTGCAATTCCCTGATAGCTAAGGATGTTGAACATTTTTTAAAGTGTTTCTTGGCCATTTGAGATTCCTTTGTTGAGAATTCTCTTTTTAGATCTGTATACTATTTTAATTAGATTATTTGGTTTGTTGATGTCTAGTTCTTGTGTTCTTCAAAAATTTTGGTTATTAGCCCTCTGTCAGATGTGGGGTTGCTGAAACTCTTTTTTCATTCTACAGGCTGTCATTTTGTCCTATTGATGGTATCCTTTGACTCACAGAAGCTTTTCAGTTTCATGAAGTCCTACTTATTAAGTGTTGAACATAGTGTCTGTACTATTGGTATCATGTTCAGGAGGTTGCTGGTGTGCCAATGTATTCCATGCTGTTTCTGCTTTCTCATCTATGAGGTTCGTTGTATCTGGATTATCTTGAGGTCTTTTATCCCCTTGGAGTTGAACTTCATGCAAGGTATTATATGTGGATCTATTTGGATTTTTCTACTTGCAACATCCTGTAATGCTAGTACCATTTGTTGAAAATTCTTTTTTCTCTTGTATAGCTTTGGCTTCCTTGTCAAAAACCATGTGTCAATATAGATGTATGTTTATATCTGGATCTTTGATTCTGTTTCATTAATTCACCTGTCTGTTTTTATGACAATACCATGTGAATTTTAATACTGTACCTCTGTAGTAAAATTTGAAATCAGGAATGGTGTTGCCTCCCATAGTTCTTTTATTGTACAGTACTGTACTAACTATTCTGGTTTTTTTTGTTTTTCCACATGAAACTGAGCATTGTTCTACTTTATGACACTGACAACTGTGGCCCAGATAAGCTAAGCTAATTATAAATGTTACCTGGTATTCAAACCATGGTGTGATTCCAATCTATTTTCAACCCACTTCTAATAAACCCTCATGTTATAATTAATTAGTGTATGAATTAATAAATCACCCTCAGGCTAGGCAATTTAATTTAATAAATGTCAGGTGTTTTGGATGATAGACGTTTTAAAATCTTTTGGAGACTTACTGTTATTGTTTTCTTATTAATTCACATTTCTTATGACCATAAAAATGATAATAAACATTTGCCATAAGGAAAAGGTAGTATAAAAATTATCAGAGCAGTTTGGAGTCTACACAGTGATTTGAAATGGTTCAATTTTTTAATATCCCAGCATACAGTCTTATTAAATATTTAGTTTCATATTCAATTTGGTATGATAAGCACAGTATTATAAATTGACTGAATCTCTTCACTTTCTATTTTTTATATACCAAGGACTCCTATTTCCTGGTCACTTTCGGATAAGATGGGGCCATGCAAAAAATACAGTCAATAAATTATCAAAGTATGTAACTTTGAGATGAGTGCAATCTGGAGAGAAAAGGTAGGAATAACACAGGAATGTCTATCTATGGGAGAATCTGACAACCAAAAATTTAATTACATTTCAAGAAAAATAAAGATTGTGGTAAATAATTTAAAATCTTAGTGGATACAACAGAAATATGGATCTGAGTTGGAGAATCAGCTGAACGTCCCATGATCCAGGTGTGGAAAGGATGGGTATGATCTAGGTTCTCAGAAGGGAAAAGCCTAACTAAGATTAATGGATATGAGCAAAAGATGGTAATTGCTCTGGGTGTGGCTAAGGAGAGCAGTCAGTATGAAACTAGCAAAGACTAAGGATTATCCAGCGTAAGTATAAAATAATTGTGCTTATTTAAGGTTTAGTTTTCTATGGTTTAAGGTAATTCAGTAAACCATGTTTCAAAAATAAAGTACCAAAAATAGGATTAATTTAAAACTTTAAAATGTTTTTAAGCAGTTCTGAGTAACATGGAAGTTTTAATATACTCTTTTCTGAGAAAATATGGATCACCATATTTTGCCATAAAAGTTCCACTCACTGCATGGCTTCTCTGTTAGTGCAATTTTCAAGTTGATACAAACTAAAATCCTCTGGGAAGAAAGAACTTCAATCTAGGAATTGCCTAGGTGAGATTGATTTGTGACCATGTCTATGGTCCAGCTTTATAAAAGCTAATTGATGTAGGAGGGCTCTTCCCACCTTAGCCAGGTGGATCTGGTAATGAAGAAATAAAGCCAAGCAGAGTGGTCAAACCAATAAGTGTATCTCTCTCTCTCTCTCTCTCTCTCTCTCTGCTTCACATTCTTTCCCTCTATACTTCTTTTAATGATGATCATAACCTATAGGATGAAATGAAATCTTTCCTCCCTCAGCTTGTTTTTGATTAATTTTATCAGAACATTATAAACCAAACCATAGCAGTGACCTGCCTTTCTTTTACTCACTTAGGACTTCTACTAAGTCAACACTCATAGTTCTGAAGTGCCTCTGTTAAGATGAACATCCATTTAACAATTGCAATCAATGCACAGCAGTGTTGGATGCTGATATTTAAATATGCCCAAAGTAACTTCAGTGCTTTTAATATATAGAAAGATAAAGCCATAGTAAGAGATTTTGAGAGGGAGCATGCTCACCTGACTTATTTGCAAACTATTTTTATAACAACTCAATAGTACAATTAGACATTATTAATCTCATACTGTACTAAACACATAAATTAAACTTTACTGTGTGTGGATGTGTGTGCACGAATTTACGTCTAGTGATAACATAAATAAACAGGAGTTTATAAATGCTTTTGTGCTGAGTTTTGAACTTATCAACACAACAAGGCTACCACATGATTTTTGAACTCTAAGCTTGTATTCTATGTCATAACGGCCTGAAAGAGTTTCACTCTACAAGCATAATAGATGAGAATAAATTTAATTCATTAAAAATAATGAAGCACATCTTCTGTGAAGATATAGAGTACTCTGGGTGAAGATGAGACCTTTAAAAAAATTAGCCAATCTACTATCTGTATGTTTTCATTTGATATCAAAATTTAGGAATAATGGAAATTTTTTGTTAAGAAATATACATAAATCTTGCCTTTAGATAATCCTCAGTCACCCAGGCCATGAAGAAGTAAATTGTATAAATGAAATAAGAGACTTCAAGCTAAAGCTTCTCTTTCCCCCTTTATGTTTCCATTCTCAGTGGCTACATGACATTGCTATATCTATTATGAATATCACAAGGTTATTCTCACTCTTGTATGTTCAGTGAGGCTGTAAATCAGTGACTAATTGTACTTGCATTCTTCATGCTAAGTGTGGCCAATGATGATTTACATTATTTAGAGCTATAAAAGTGAGATTGAGCCAGTGCAGTGATCATAGGAAAGGCCATAGAGTGGCATGGTCCCATGCTGATGAAAGAATGTCTTCTGCTTGGACGCACAGGTTCTGCACTGTGGCTGTCTGGAACTGGTGACATTTGACCTTTGGGGTCAGAACAATTATGGAGGCTCTCTCTGGAACCAATATTTTGCCATGTTTTGCGATCTCAATATTGACGCATTTCAAATGATGCAATGTCATCCCATTGCAGAGACGAATATAAGCCTTCAGGTAAAACTCATCATTATCCTACAGGTATGATTTTATAACATTTTCTGTTCAGGGAAAGTTGTCACTATACTTTTCATAGTGACAAATATCAGTCTGGATTTTAAGAAGGCAGGGCAGAGGCTGTCTAACAAATTAGAAAATAGGGTCTAATTATCTTTTCACCAAGAAATATATTTCAAATGTATCCCAGCTGGTTGAATTGATAAAATAATTGACTGCCTTCAAACAAGATGATGCTGTCCACATCATTTGTAGTGTAATTATGAGAAAGTGAATTTTATTTTATGTCTCTAACTTGTATGTTATCTTCGTTAAAGTCATATCACAGAACTTTGCCCACAATACATTATATGAGTTGTTACAGAAGGAATGAATTTCAAGGAATACTAACATAAGAAAGGCTTAGACTATATGCAGTTTCTAAGAAGTCAAATCTGTAATCTTTGATTTCTGAAAATCATAAGAAAATGAAGTATACTGTCTTGGCATCCAGTGACAAAAAGTAAACAAAAACAGCAGATGAAAATTATTTATCAGACTAAAGAACTCTCTAGCCAGCTGAACTTTCTTCATCCTACATCGCCCATAACAGGGGTGATAGACTGTAGAAGTGGTGCTTCTTCTGGGAAAAATCTATCTCTACCTGAAAAAAATCTAATGATGTGTTTCTTTCTCAACTGCCTGTAACCACAGAGGAAAGTTGTGGCTTTCAGTATTTCTCACTTAAATCTCTAAAATTATCATCACCTTTGAACTCTCTCTCTTTCAAGACAATCTCGACATATTAGAGAAGGTACTACAATAAAATCAAATTGTGAACTTAGATGGAGATGACTGAATCTATCACAGAGGATGTGGAAAGGAATAGACTGTTTCTCTCGTGAACTTCTCTGAACTAAATTAGAATATGAATCTGGCACATGGGCCTGACTGAGTAATAAAGATTATTTCTCCACCTCATACCTACTCATTGAAACTTCTCCCTACAATCACCACACCATAACTTCTAATCTAAGTCTGTTCATTTGCACGATCTCCCTTTAACTCTTGGGGGATATTGTCACCTGTGGAAGTACGTAAAATATTCCTGGAGTCAATCTACTGCATGTAACACAGATATAAAGCACACACAGACAGACAGACAGACAGACAGACAGACAGACACACACACACACACA
>LOEQ01000919.1:46480-63355 GCA_001685075.1 Bramus lutescens | reverse complement strand
ACACACACACACACACGGAGGGAGGGAGGGAGGGAGGGAGGGAGAGAATCACACACAACAAACCTCGATATAAAGACAAGAAAACCATAAATCAAGTTATTAAAAGCTTCAGTTATAAGTCCTGATTGAAAACCAAATCAAGTAATTGTGAGAAGTATTTTATATACTACTGGATTTGTTTTTACAGAGGCTTCAGAAAGAAATCAATTTAAAAATCCTTGTTATTTTTTGTTTTTTTTATTATATTTTTGTAATTATAATTTAATTATCTGATTTCCCCCTTTCCTTTTCTCCATCCAACCCTTACAATGTAACACTGCCATTCTATTTCACATTCATGACCTCTTTTTCTTTATTTGTTGATATATATTTTATGTACATAACTGTACAAAAATAGCTTACTTAGTCTATATATTTTATGGCCCCTGTGTTTGTGTGTGTGTGTGTGTATGTTTGTTTCCAAGGCTTACAATGTGGTATTGAATAACTAATTCGAGTGCTCTTCCTTGTAAATAGTATTTGAATTACTTTTAATAGCCTTAAAGCTTTTTTTATCTTTTTGGATATGAAATTAATTCTTGAAAAAATAACTATACCTTCTTAGGGGAATCTTAACCTTCATAGGATTCAGTAAATCATCACACATTTAAAATTGAAGAATAAATCCCAACAGTATCATGTTAAGCCCAGATGAAATCTACACCAGGAATGCAATTTTTCTGTATATCATACAATTTTAATGTAAATATTACAGAAAATACAATGTCAGTAAAAGAACTTGCGCTCTCATTAGAGAAGATCAGTGCAAATCACAGGAGCCATCAAACTGGAATGAGCTCATCTTCCCACCAACAATCCTAATAACTAGAACGTAGACATTTCTGTAAATCTAGCCAGTCCTCTATCAATTTATATTGTTCAGGGAATTGTCTTCATGGACCTCTCAAGGATTATGCTGTAATAATATTTTTCATCTTTATTGTAAAATTTTCAAATGTAATACATTGTTTTCCTTTGCTCCAAGGGCACATCTTCAACTATGATTAAGCTTAAACTCAAAAATGGAAATAAACCACAACTTTCAAGGATGGGTCCTTTCATAGGTACAGCAAAGAGGTGGAAATAATTTAATGGTATGATGACTTCAGCATGGAAGTCTGGTCCGGGTTATAATTCCATGGCTCCTTATGAGGTCAGAGAAATTGCTGTCAACCTCTCCAATCAACGTTTTGTTAAAATAGTCCTGTTCATCCAGTAGCAGGATAGCCCCTTATAAAGGGCAAAGGCTTTGCTTTTATCATGGTTCCTCAGATTCTGCCTGTCTATAGTTACCATAGAAACAAGTATGTGAAATCTTTGCATGACATAGAGATGGCTGGTGACTATTACTGGTGACTTTGAAAGAAATGCTAAGTGTTGATACTGAAATATATTCTATCTTTACATCCCCACTGCTGAGTTCATATGGAGAACACACAATGACATTTATAAGGATCTAATCACTCCTTCACTTTGTTTTTATTCGTTCCTTACAGGTTTTACATTTGAAGAAAAAATAGAAGATCAAAAACATATCATAAGTTTGTCTCCATGAAGCCCTTTGAATTCTGAAGTTCATGTTTCTTAAGCTCGCATGAAGAAATATTTTGAAAATGAAATGAATCATATTTGAAATCACAGCTGAATGTTTATTCTTATGTTTGGATGGGAGTTGGGATGTCAAATGCCTGGTACCCTGCCATTTCTTTAGTCAAAGCACAAACCGCTTCCTGCTGGGCCTGACTTCAGATGGATCCTTTTTGATTAGAAGTTTCCTTTCATTTTGGTAAGATGAATGTTGAACTATATTAAAAGTGTACATAAAAATACACTTGATAGCTGAATATATCTTTCACAAATTGCTTAATGTGTCCTCTTTATCTTAACAAATAAGAGCATGTTTCTAAACAAGCACACTATTTTATATTCACTCATTTTGCTGCAAAATTTTGGAGGTTAAGCCAAGGTCATTTTTTCTTTGAGTGACAAAGCTTTAGATGACCTTAAATATAAGTCAAATAAATTTTATGAAAAAACGATAAATCCAAGGGCAAAACATTCATTTTCCTTGAGTAATGTCTGGGAAAAAAGAACATATTCTGTATTCCTGAAAGATTGCTGGAGTAGAGTAGGATAATCAGAAATCAGAATTCTTTGTGGTTTATGTATATGTTTAATGTAATAGAGTTTTAATTTAATGTAATAATTTTAATGTAATAGAGTAAAATACACATGAAATTTTCATTCATGCCAATTTCCTTACCTATCACAAATGATATTTGGGAGAGGGTGGAGTATTTATAATCTTCCCTCTGAAGCATTGAGTTCATGCTTGTTTTTTTGCTAACTTTGAAGACTGATATTTATTTATTTATTTATTCCCATCACCCCATTATTGAAAATAGATTCTTTTCTCATATAATATGTTTGTATTACAGTTTCCTCTACCTTTACTTCTCTCAGTTCCCTCAAATGTCTTCTCCTGTGTGAATACACTCAGTTTCTGCCTTTTATTAGAATATAAGAGACTTCTAAGAGGCATCAAAAAATAAAATATCATAAGATATGGAGGTTTGAACGAAAATGGCTCCCAAATAGAAATCTCCTATTAAGACATATGGCTTTCTTAGGGTAGCCATGAACTTGTTGGAAAAAGTGAGTCAGTATAGAGGTGGGTTTTGAAGTTTCATATATGCTCAAGTCATGCCCAGTGTCCTTCAGGATGTAAAAATGTTAGTTCCTCCACCACGACGTCTGCCTGAAGGCTGCCGTGTCCCACCACCATAGTAGATTAAATCTCTGAACTGTAAGTCACCCAATTTAATATTTTTCTTTGTAAGAGTTGCCGTCATCTTGATGTCTCTTCACATCAATAGAAACCCTAACCAAGACATAAGGTAAAACTAAAATCACGTTGAGGTTGTTCAAGGCAAACCAACAAAGAAAAAGAGCCTATGAGAAGGTCAAGAATCAGAAAAACACTATTACACACTCAGGAGTCCCATAAAACTATAAACTGAAATAACACGTACGTAGATTATCTGATACAGACTAGTGAAGGACTTGCACTTGCTGCTTCAGTCTCTGTCTTTTCTCAGCTGATTTAAAGACCTTACTTGACTGGTGTCCTTAATACCCTCTGGCTCTTACAGTCTTTCTGCCTCTACACCCTTTACTGTGGGGTTATCATTAGGAGTCATTTTATCACTACTTATTCAAAAGGGTAGTGTTTAATCCTAGGTGTCTGGGCTATATAGTCACCCAAGCAGTGTTGGATATGAGAATGGGCCTTAAGTCAAAACAGACATTGATTGCATACTTACACATGCTTTCTGCCCCCATTACCATAACATATTTTTCAGGCTTGATAGCATTTTAGATCCAAGGTTTTCTTACTGGATTTGTGTTTATATTTCTCTTTTGGTAGCCTTCAGAGAAGCTTCCCATACCAAAGAACTAGAACATAATTTCTCGATAGATACCATCTCCACCTCTCCCTGTTCAATGAGTTGCATGATTGTTGTCTTTGGCAATGGGACCTTGCTATCTGTTTGTGTAGAGGAACTTAATATCTTAGCAACAGGCTGGTTTGTTTGGTAATTTTCAAGTGAATGTTTGGCCAATAATTCAATTGAATGTAACCCAGTCCCCACACAATATTGCAAGTTGCGTTTAGTGACAAGAAATGGAGAGTTGAGAATCTTCCCTGATATTTGGAGACTTCATTATATTTGTCTTCACATGTTTTCAAAGTTTCCACTGCCACAGGTTTCCATATCATCTCCAAATGTCCCTCAGTTCTATCTCTCCCCACATCCCTTCCACTACTACCCACCTAATACCTTTGTTCCATCATCCTCCCCACAGTCTACCCACAAAATTTATTTTATTTCTCTCTCCTAGGAAGATCCATGTGTCTCCCTATGCAGTCCTTTCCTATATATTTAACTTTTCTGAGTCTACAGATCGTAGCTTGTTTATCATTTACTTAATAGCTAATATCCACATATAAACTATTGTCCATATTTATCTTCTGGATCTATATTACATCACTCAGTATGTTTGTTTTTGTTTCTCCATTTTCATCCATTTCCATGAAATTTTGATTAGGTCATTTATAAAACCTGCAGTTGTACTCAATTGTGTAAATGTACCACATTTTCCTTATCTATTCTCTTTTTTTTGAGGAAAATCTGGGTTATTTACAATTTCTAACTACTGTGAATAGAGTAGCAATGAACCTGTTTTAGCAAGTTTTTTTTTTGGAAGGGTGAAGCATCCTTTGGTAACATGCCCAGTAGTAATATAACTGGCTCTTGAAGTAGATAGAACCCATCTTTCAGAGGAAACGCCTGTTGATTTCCATAGTGGCTATGCAAGTTTACATACCAACTAGTAGTGAAATGTCTCCCTTGCTCTATATCCTTTGCCTGCATGTGTTGTCCCTTGTGTAATTGTTCTTAGCTCTTCTGACTAGAGTAAGATAAAATCTCAAAATAGTTTTAATTTGTGTTTCCCTGTTGATGAAGGATGCTGAGCATTTGTTTAAGTGTTTTTCAGTCTTTTGAGTTTCTTCTATTGATAATTCTCTGTTTAGATCTGTACCCCATTTTTAGTTGAACTATTTGTTTTTTTAAATCTAGTTTCTTTATTTATAAATTTTATATCTTGACTTTAGGAAAGTTGGATACTGGTCTAGTAAAATAAAAGTTTTCTTAACGCCATATAAAAGCCATGGTCAGTGCTTACAGAAAGATATAAACTGCAGAAAGTTCTCCCTCTAGAACAGAAGCTGTTCAGAAACCTGAAGACATAACTTGTTACCTGTTAGTAAGACAGAGATAGCAGTAGTAATATTAAGGGCATGTGTACATGGGCTTTTCTTTTACAGTTCAGCTGCAACCAGGATGAGTGGGCTCGGCAAGAAATAGTTCACAGGGAAACAGTTGTGAATAGTGAATGCACCTGTGCAGGAGAAGAATGCAGAAAGCAAGATTAGTGGCTGAAGAAATGTCTCTTTGTAGAGATGACAAACTGCCTATTAAATAAAAATGAGCAACTGAAAACTAACCATGTACCAATTTGTTTACCTTCTAGACTTTTCAACAGATTTGAATATTTTCTACTAATCAAGACGATGGTTAACTCGCCAAAAGAAATCTTTCACACAGAACATATACTAAGAGAGTGATCAAGAGAATATGTGAAAATGTGGCTAGCATAAGTATGTATGTTCATATGTGCATGTTTTGTGTAAATCTGCAATTACGTGTCTGTGCACATACATTAAAATGACGTGGATTGGCCAGAGAGATGGCTCAGAGTGAAAAGGCACCTGCTGCCAAACCTAATGACCAGAGTTCAATCCCTTGAATCCATATGGCTAAAAGAAAGAACTGAATTCAATGAGTTGAGCTTGACATACTCATAGACACAAAGCTACACAAGTGCACATGTACATACACATGAGAGAGAGAGAGAGAGAGAGAGAGAGAGAGAGAGAGAGAAGCAGACAGACAGACAGGCAAACAAACAGTGGAAAAAATACAAATTTTAGAAAATTATATGGACAAGACCTAACTATTACAAATGGAGCATGTTATGGACATTTAAGAAAAACTTATAGCAGAGGTGGATAAAACTACACATGTTTAAACTAGGAACACAGTTTTATAAGCTTAAATGAAATCAATATCTTACTGGACTGCAATGTTTTACAATAAATGAATTAAGGTATTATAAAGTTTTGGCTTGCAAGTGCAGACGAATGCTGTTATACTTGATTTCAAGTAAAAGAGTCTAGTTATGACTATGCTTTAAGAAGGAAGATGATGAATTCTTTTGTAGACATACTGGGATCAAAATCCTTATGAAACCTGAATATGTCTACACTTTGTGATCATGCAATCCTTCTTGGTCATATCACCCCATATGGAAACGAACAAATGCTTTCTCCCAGTGCTTTTCAGCACTATTGACCATGAAAAACCTGAATGTATGTGTTTCTGTGGAAATGATGCTGTTGCTACTGAGGATAACTTTGGGAACACAAATTTATATAAATATTTCCATTTATTATAATTAGTTTCGACTTCTTGGCTGTTTAAGACTTCTCTGATTCAATAATTTTATAAAAGACTTTCTAGTATGGTCATATATTTTGTTATTAAGGATATTGATGATTAAAACTAGACTGTTTACCTATAGTTTATATATTTTATAAATAAGCCAGTTTAATAAAAATTCAAAGAAAATTATTTAAATAATAATGCCTAGACCCCAATGTGTCTGAAAATAATGTTTGCTTATATTATCACAATCTTGATTGGAGAAAATTAGTGTTTTGTTCCTGTCTCCAAAAACTTTAGTTTTCATGTCTCAAATATTTCTTTATTAAAGGTTCAATGAAAGCCACAATATATTAGAAAATTACATTTGAAGAATTGTAGTTAGTGTCAGTGAGATGTCACAGTGAGGAAAGGCACTAGTCACCAAGTCTGATAACCTGAATTTGGTCCCCAATACCTGCAAATGTAGATAGAAAAGGTGAGCTCTTACATGTTGCTTTTTGACTTCAATAATGAGAACCTGGCTTGTGCTTCTATTTCATAGGCAAATAAACAAACATAAATAAATAATGTAATTTTTAAATTATGAATATAATTCTAGTCATGAAAGAAAATCTCTAAGAAATAGAAACGCAATGGGCATCCAATTACATTATCTTTTCTACTTAAGAATAATATAATCATCTGGAGAGATTCAGATTCTCAAAGGCTGAAATATAAATGTGTCTGGGACAAACACATAATTGTCTGATGTTTTGCCTGTAATTGTTTAGGAAAAATACTTTCTGTTCCTGATGTTTCAGAGACCTCTACCAAGCCTTGCAGACAGGTTCACACTTTAAATCAGAAATAAACCTGCCTGGACACTTTGTCTCAATTTTAGGGACTGGTGTTACCAAATTTCCCACTCCTGAACTGTTCAAACTTCCATGATTTATCCCATTCTTGAAAAACATTATATAAAAATAGTATTGGTTTTCTGAAATACAAAATTCCTAAACTCCATTTACCTTTCCTTCAAATATCTGAGTGTTGTTGATTGTTAAATGCCTGACTCCACAAGTACTGATATAACAGAAGCTGTGAGAGTACTTGAAATTTGATATCAAGGTATCATACAGACTGGTTAATGCAATTGAAGATGCCACTGATTTTCTACGTGAGCCTGAGTTACAGAGCTACTCTATGCATTTTAGTAGTAATTTTGAAACTAGTCAGTCTACACAATATATCCTTTGCTTATGTGATAAGATTCAGTAGCTTGAGATAGACAAATATATAAGATATGAAACATTCTTTAATACAAAAATAATATAAAGAAGATCTTAAATATTCAAATGTCAAGAAGTAATAGTGACAAACTATTTCAACGTCTTGCCTTACTTAGAGACTTTTTGTGACCACAGTAAGGAAATCTCATCAAATAAATCTGAAGTTGCCAAAAAATAATGTGGAGATGCTGCTTGTAAGAACAGCCTCTTTCGTTGACAACTTCTGGGTAAAANNAAAAAAAAAACTATTATGGAGGCATGCTAAGAACATCTGGGGTCTCCCAGATTCTCAAAACTCTAGAAGATTGTCTGACTTTTACCTTTTAAGATAGAAAACAACGTGCTTCCCTTAGACAAGGAAGTTAGTGCCTATACCTTATCCTTATGCTACTGTTCACATGGTACAAAATGAAGGGAATGTTGATTAGGGAAAATGGCTTTAACAGTGTAACTGTGTTTAGGAAGCCTTGCGGACACTTTCTAGAACAGATTATTTTTTGTTACTGTTGAGTGAAATGGTAGTAGAGTGATCCCTAGTCTAGCATTTGATTGTACTGGGCACTCTAAGAAGGCAATATGAAGCACGCTTATTCTTATTCATCTGACAGATAAGGACATGCCAACCCTCCGTGGGATCAGGTACGCATGTTACATGTGAAGGGGGCTGAGCAATGACAGAGGAAGTGTGTCTATCACATCAGTGAGGTATGATTTCTTGCACACTACCCATGTGTTCTACTTACATGCTGCCAACCATGAGAATCAAGACTTCCTCAGATCAATTAACAAAGAAATAACAAAGCTCTTGTCCAAATCACCAGTGACTTGAAATATGCAGAGCACAGCAATAAGAGGACAATGGAATATTACAGCCTCATTAATAGCAAGTCCCTAAGGGTAAAAAAAAAATTCTCTGATTAGGCAAAATTTTCGACCATTACATTTTCTTTTCTATTCTGCTTAAAAGGAATGATGTCCCCAGGTCAGGATTTACACTAATTCATAAGTTGTGACTAATGGACTATAAAATTAGTTTCTTGGAAAGCTTCAGATTGGCAGACTGGACAAGACTTTTCGTCTTTTCTCTTTGTTTCCATCCAGTGATTTTGTTTTAACCTGAGCCCTCATAAATCCATGATACCCGGAAGACATTGCATGTCAAGAGGCCTCTTCTCTGTGGCCTTTGTAGCCTTTAGCTGCACTTTCTTTCAGATCACCTCGTTTTGACAAGTCAGTATGGATTCTTTTCACCTAAAACACTGTCATTTTTAAGAACAAGAATACTTTGCAAAGTGATTATATACATGGGGTAAATTTACCAGTGAAAGGACACAAAATAAATAATAAGAATAAATTTCATGCAATAATTTGTTTAGCCTCAGTTATCTTGAGATTACAGTGTCTCCATATTATTCTGAAAAAGTCAACAATCACAGAACTTTAGCTCCAGTGTAAAGCATGGGAAGGTAATTCAGGACTGGTCAGTTTCTTTCTAAGGTCTGTTTTTGAAAAGACTGAGAAATATAAGACTTTTAATCATGTTTAAGAATGACGCTCCACAAAGAAAAATTTCAAGATTTTTTACAATTCTGTTTCTGAAGTTAATTTAAGTAATTTGTGATTTAATGAAGTTAAGTATGAAATTTAGAATCATATCATTCATCAACATTTACAAATCAAGATTTAATAAATTAATTTATATTAAAATATTGTTTTCTAGATTATAAGAAATATTTTACTAGCAACAATGTATTTATTTTAGTCACCCTTGCTATTTGTTTTAGTGTATGCCATTAACTTCTCCCACGGGCATTAGTTTATATGCCTACCACCTGATTTTCATAACTTTTAAAACTGTATTTTTGAACAGATGCAGTAATCTCCCTTAACTTTCTAAGTAACTGGAAAGAATAAAATTTCAAAGAGCATAAAGACAACTTGGGTATTTTCTCAGGAGAATTCATTAAAATGGATATTTTTAAATAAATGATTATGAAAAAACATGATGCTAATAATCATTCTAATTGAATTATAAATAGTGGAATATTGAGTTGTATTTACATTTTGCATAAAGGCAAAATTTAGCAACATATGCCAAAGAAGACAAATCATTGTCATTCAGTTTAAATCCTAATAATACTGAGGTGCTCAGTGCATAAGGAGCCAAGATGTTCGGTGCCCAGTGCTTGTTATATAAGAAATTCAGCTTGACAATTAACTTAGCATTTTGTGTTTATCATAAAGGCACTTTAATAACCTACTTCCAATTACTAAAATTTAACTTAGATAGTAGATGAATATTTGAGGAATGAAATGCTAAAAAAATAACCAAAATTTCTATTATAACTTCTATCAGGATAGGGCACAATCCAATTTCTCCAGGTATCCCCAGATACCTGAAACCAATTTATCTGGAAGTCAAGTTCTTTAGTTCAGAATGAACTGAAGTGGTAAATTGACCCACTCTATCCCCCAAATATACACCTATAAATGGACCCTAGTTCTCAAAAATTATAGCCCCTGGCTTAACCTGGCATCTATGTCAATATATACAACAAGTTTTCTGAGAATCATTCACTGGACAATATAGAAAAAGACCTGCCCGTACTGATGATATCCAAATAGACAACCCTCTTGACTGGTACCTTGCTGACAGGAAGAAAATGTAAGAGATGTAAAACATCGCTTGTGACACACATTCAAACTTTTCTATTAATCCTGGGAAATTATTTCATTAGAAACATTAAAATATATTAAATCCAAGAGATATGAAGTAATACATTAAAATAATTTCCAATCTGCTTTTGCAACATCAAATATACATTGGATTTCCAGTACAACTAAAATAACTGAATTAAGTCAGTTCTGAAAAGTACAGAATTGAATACATTATAATACATTAAGTGCTAATTTAAGGGTGCATGAGATTGATAATCACAAAATAAAATCCAAATTTTAATTATTAACATTTTATATTTGTCCTAGAAATTATTAGAAAGTAAATGTGTAATGGTGATAGATAGAGTCAGAAGGTCTATCCTTTGAGCCTAAATAATTCAATTGAAATAATTTAAAATAATCTTTATTCATAAAGAAGTAACAGTAATTGCACGATTCATTATCATAAAGCATTAGATTGTAATGTAAGAAAATCTGCCTCACAGGTTTATAATCACATTGTTCCATAAGCTTAGTGTTTCCTTACATTGGTTAAAGACAAATAAAACTTAAAAGCCTGCAGAATTTGATGCTTTAACTGATTATACAATACAGGTTTTTATAACCTCAATATTGCAACTTATTGGATAATTATTGGAAGCTAACTTCAGTATCTTTGGACTCACATTTCAAAAAATGTTCTTTGTTACACAGAATCGACTATCACCCATTCTTTGCATTTTTGTTTTAATGAGGATATAACATGGATCCTTTCCTCTTCTCCCATTATGCAGCAAAGTAGTTGTTTTCTCATGCTTGTTCTCTAAGCATCTCTACTGTGAGTTACAAAACCCATCTTTAATGACAACTTCTGCTACGTTGGAAAAAAAAACATGTTTATGTAGAATACTCAAGAGAATTAATCCTTCCCCTACACTGAACCATCATAAAAAGTCTCCAGCAGGATTGGTAATCTGTGGTACCTCACAGAGACCCACATACCTCTGCTTCTTCAAGTATACTTAGATACCGCAATGGCTAACACTGAAATACTACTTTGATCAAAGTTACCACTATAGGTATCTATTTATTTATTTTTATGTTGTGTTATTTTTGCTTCTGAGACACTCTCTCACTGTAATTCAGGCTGGCCTGGAACTTACTATGTAGCTGAGTGCAGCCTGCACTGAAGGTAGTCCTTTCCTGAGTTTCCAAGAGCTGTATGAAAGGATTGTGTCACCCCAACTAGCTTAATACAGCCTTTTAGATTTTTAAAGTTTTTTTTAATTATGTGGTAACTTAATCTATTAATACAGTGTGATAGATAAAAATGTTATACAATGTGTCTACATAATATATATATTCAATCACATTTGTTTTTTTGTGTGCATTTTTGTTCTTAATATTGTTAAAGATTGCTACCAGTAAACATTTACTACAATATGAATGAACCAACATGAAAAAGTGTTTCATAAAATATTTTATTTATTTTTCATAAATTATTCTTAGAAATTATATCCACTGTGTAATAGACTACATACTACTTATATTTTCTAAGATAAATACTTTTACATCAACTTTTTTTTTGTTTTGAATGGTGTACATTTCCTTAAGCATTCTTCACCAAGAAGACAGGCATTCTTCTTAATAGTACTTGAAATGGATTAAATTCAAATTGATTTTTCTCACATTAGTTTTTTTTTTAAATGGCTTTTCTAAAGTAGGTACATAATCCATTGTCAAACTACCACAGAACAAGAAATGATATGAGACATTGAAAGGCAAAGCTCATATTTATCCTCTTCTATATCCTTCGGGAAATTTTTGTTTTAAAGTGTTAATGTATTTTATGAGTTTTGTTTTATAGATATTTTAACATTATCCATTTAAAGTGTCAGCTTTTGGTACACTAATTGCATGCTCTTCCACTCTTGAAGAGACTGAAAGCTGTATAGGATGCCTCAATAGTACTAACAATGAAATGAGTAGGAATCAAGCTTAATAGGGTTTGATCTAAAACAGAAAAGAGAAAAGACTTGAATTTGAATAATGTGTTAGCTAACAGCAGTAATAATAATAATAATAATAATAATAATAATAATGGCATCAACTTCAACCTGAAGGGAACAAATAGCTAAATCCAGAATCCAGGCAGAATCACAGACTGGATGTAGGACCCTAGTGACAAAGACAGCACATGCCTTGTGAAACATCTTCTGGAGGCTGTGTTGTCCTTTTGCAGTCACATCCCCTCCCCAATATATATTGCCTTTTCAGAAGTGCAAAAAACAGCTTGAAAACTTGGACATAAACCCAAACACAAAAGAGTGACTGAAAATAAAGTCTTGATGAAGTTAATAATTTTTATTTAGAAGCCATGCCCTTAGAATTTATTGTAATAAAATTAGAGTTAACAACAGAAAGAAGGTGGAAATTCAATAAACTTTTGAAAAAATGGACATTATCAATAAATTAAAAGGAGATCCTTACCTGACTATTTGCATCAGTATAGACAGTAGGGGTGCCAGATCTTGGGAGTTCCCATATAATGTGAGGAAGGATCTAGCTAGTTTTCCTTATAAGTTGAATTGTTTTCAGATTTTAGGATATTGTTGTTAATTTTTCTCAAAAAGGTACTACAAACTCTTTGTCAGGGTTCACTTTATGACCATAATTTGTCAATTTCATCATTATTAAGAGCTACAATTTCTTCTGAGTCTATTCATGCTAATTGAAGTCTCAATCTTTCTTTTAGAGCTAACTCAGAGGTTTTTCCCATATAAGTTTTTAATTTTTTATTTGTTTTATATAGAAAGAAGATCCATTCTAAGCTAATATATTCTTTCTGCATTAAAATTCCTGTAGGAGAATGTTTGCAATGTAATATGACTAGAATGCAGTTAAGGTCAGATCCATACCTTCTACATGTGTTTTTGTAATTTCTCTTCTATCAAAGCCAATTCTCTCTCAGCTTCAGCTGACAATTTTCTTGGACTATGTAAGTCTTTGTCACCACGTAAGGTTTTGTTTAAACTATTTAGTTCATTCAGTGGTATCCTAATAGTAAGCTGTACATGTGAAATATCTCATAGCAATCTTTAGAATTCATTGAGAGTCTGCAATCAAGGTGGACTTTTGGGGTCCAATTTTTGGTGTAGAATATCCTCTTTGCATTTTAAGGAGCAATTTTTAATCTCCAACAATGCAAAATTTCTTTGCTTCTTTAAACATTCTTTCTAAAATATCTACACCTGAATCAGAGAGTAAAATGTTGTTTGTCTAATGGTAAACTATAGGTTTTGAAAATTGCTTGCATATCATTTCCAACAGCTGCCAAACAAAATATTGGCCTAGGCTGGAGCTATTTAACATGCCTTCTGAGAGAACTTTCTATTGGTATCTCTGAGCAGACTGAAAATTAATATAGGTAGGCATTGTGAAGGCAAAACCTAGCTGGTAGTAATTCTGACAGTATGTAACTCTGGCTTGTGCCAGTGGCTATAAAGCCATAGGGAAACAGCTTTTTTGTGAATTCATACCCCAAAAGTTGGGTGCTGATGTAGCATTAATAATAATAATAATAATAAAACAGAGATAGATATTGGGACTCAAGCTGAAGATTAGAAAAGCAAAGCAGTCAGCCAGTAGAGAGTTGTTACCTCTACCAAAGTTGGGCAATCCAGTTCTCAGTGTAACTGCAGACTGAAACCCTGAGGTCCTGTCTCCTCCATGATGTGAGATTCTCCTGTATATGCAGTGAATATGTTTTATTACCACTGGTTAATAATAATCTTCTTTGGCCTATGGCAGAGTAGAATAGAATTGGGCATGGAAAACTAAAATGAATGCAGGGAGAAAGAACGTGGAGTCAGGGAGATACCATGGAATTGCCAAAGAGAAAGATGCCAGAACTTTATTGGTAAGACCCAGCTTCATGGAGATGTATAGATTAATAGAAAAGGGTTAATTTAAGATATAAGATCTAGCTAGGAATATGTCTAAGCCATTAGACAAGCAGTGTTGTAATTAATATAGTTTTGTGTGACTGTCTCCTCCCATCTAATTTAATTCCTCACTTGTGCTGGAATTAAAGGCAAGAACCACCAGCACCTGGCCTCTATAGATAACCAGTGTGACTGCTAGGATTAAAGGTGAGTGCCACCACTTCCTGGCCTCTGTGGTTGATTAGTGCAGCTAGCCTTGCACTCTGATCTTCAGGCAAGTTTTATTTATTAAAACACAAGTAAAATACCACTACAAAAGATAAACACTCTTCCTGAGAAAGCATAATTACTAAAAGCACAATTGCCATATACAGCTAATGAGAGGCAAAATATGTCATCAACAATAAGCAACAGTTATGGATATTTGAACCCAGTGTTAATACTGTAATATGGAATTTAATGAAAGCATACCAGTTGACTTAGAACATGTTTTTTTTCTTATTGTGAATAGTGATATAATAAAAGTAAAGTCATAGTCAAGATTTCACAAGATATTCTTACATATGGATTTTATTTTGCTTTTATAAATTCATATATTATTCTTATAAATAGTGAAGTTATGACCCAAACACAAATTACCTCAATTCTCCAGAGGTCACTATATTTATACACTTTAGAATTCTCATTTGTCTTTTCCATTTTAATTTAAAATTAAAATTTAATTTCTTCACTGAGATATTCTAGTTTTCCATTTGTTATACATTCATCCTTTGTAAGTGAGGTAGGAAAGAGAGTACACATGCAGCAACAATTCACAAGGAGAATATTTAACATGTAAAAAAATGTTGGGAATTGAACAAGGATGTGTTACAACTATGGGGACATCTGTATAGGATATTCAAAGGGAGATGATTAAGCGTCTGTACTATGGGTGTGATTAGTGATGTTGACTTTCCGGGGACTAAATAGGGCAGAATGAGCCAGCAAGAGTATACTGCACAGCTGGAGCTTGGGGCTTCAGTGAAGGAAGCAGCTATTGTCAATGCAGTAATAACTTCTTGCTTGTAATTTTTATGGAACAGACATAGTATAATATATAAAAGGAATGACTAAATGTATCATACAGACTAAATCTGTATCAGCACAGAAAGTCAAATACTGGTAGCAGAGAGTGCTAAAGATATGTGGAGAGTGAATCTCAAGGTACAAAAGCATTGGGTTGGAGGTTAGAGTTACAAAAGGACTAAATTAAGTTCATTTGAACATGAGGGAATATGTTGATTTGTTGAGAAAAGAGCACAGCTTTAGCAATATTTTTACATTGAAAAGAGATTACGTTTAAGACAGGAAAAGCATTCCAACTAAGACCCTTGATAGAATTTGTGTAAAAATATCAAATGTAAATATGCTATAAATTGCTATGAGAGACTGAAAACCATGGACAGGAGTAACAGAGATGCTATGACGAGGCTTAAAATATGCAACACTAAGCTGTGTCTTTAATGGAAAACTATTTCTCACAACGAAGTTACAGAACAAAATCAAGTATAATTGGCACAGCACAATATAGTATTTTACACTGAAAGGTGTTTAGTGCAGAAAATGGATACTTGAGAACTTGGAAAGATTGATGGGATATTTTACAGAGATGAATCTCTTGTGAGGAAGAGAACATTTAGTTTGATACACTGAATAAGTGTCATTATCTTTCAAGGATTTGTCTAAGTATAATACTTTTCTCCTTCACATAAACAAGCTGTAGGAAAATGAGTCTTGGGCAGAGAAATCTGCCTTCCAATGACAGATCATAACCACCTAATCACTCCCGTTTCCCTCCCAATACAATCAGGGTCATCAGAATTGCATTCTCCTAAGAGAGACAGACATGCCCCATAACATCTTAGCAGGTGCAGCATAATCGCCTCACATAGCTTTCTGGAGATAAAAAGAAAATATTTGCTTGCATAGCTGAACATATCTGACAAGTTGTCTTCCTACAGATGTTACCCTGGGAATAGGAAAAAAATGTTCATTCATGAGCAGCTTCCAAGATTCACTGTGATCTGGAGCAGCAATGTGCATGCAACAAAAGACAGAGGCATTCAGAATTCTGAGTGAAAACACCAATATAGAAAATACATCAGATGGCTATTTACTCTTCAAGACTGCCTGAATTATTATCTTCTTCTACTAATGTTCTATCGTCAGTGTCTCAGATGACTGCAAAGAGACATATGTGCTGACTCACACACACATAGACAGCACTATTAAATGAGCACCTTCACCTCCATTTTATCCAGGATCTCTTTTCATTTTATATTTGAAATAAATTCAATGTGAGAAATAGATTTTTATTTGTTAGTTCTGTCTTTCATATCTCTAGTTATCTACCCTCTGTTTATCTATATATCTATCTACCTTTGTGATATTTCTTAGATCCACCTTACTTTTTTCCAAAACTACAGAGAGCTAATACACAGTTTGAGGGAAGGAAGGTGAATTTCATTTACGCTAACAACTCTCTATCCAATTTCACCCAGTAACAAAACAGGAGTTGAGCTTGAATCTTTTCAGTTGAATCATATTTTTGGATCATAACCTTTGGCAGTGCTATCTTTCAGGAGAAACTATAATAACTGATTATTCATATGAAACTTGTTTAAGTTAAGAAATAGACATTACACAGTGAAAAGACATGAAATCTCATGCATGCATTTATATATACTGCACTAAATAGGTTCTATGAAATATTATTTTCTGTTGAATCTCTATACCATAATTGATAAAACCAGATTCTGAAATATTCAATGACTGATATAGTTTCAGTAGTCAAAAGGAATCCACTTTGATGGGGAAGTTCAGCCAATCACATTTGGCTAGGGCGTGGCCTCCTGG
>LOEQ01000919.1:21848-32490 GCA_001685075.1 Bramus lutescens | reverse complement strand
CATCCATCCATCCATCCATCCATCCATCTATCTATCTATCTATCTATCTACCTATCAAATATTTTTATATAAGAGGTATATATTAAAATTTACTTAAACTGCCTCACCTCACTCATCCATCAGAGAAGTTGATTCCTATAGTAGATAAGAACAAATACAGAGACCAACAACTGGACAAAGTACAGAAAGTGAGAGACCCTGGAACAGATTTTCCTAAGTGGGATGCCTTCATAAAGCCCAGCCCTCAGGAATTAGGGTTATATGCAGGCTAGGAAAAAAAATGATTAGGAAAACAAGATGGGATGAATGGCACCAAGAAAACCGTGACTTCTGTGCACAATGGGACTGCAGCACAAATGAGCTCACAGAGACTGTGGCTGCATGCATAGGGCTTGCACTGGTCCAGCCAGATGAGTCACAGTACTGGGAGGGGTAAGTGAACATAAGTTCCCGTTCCTGACTGAGCTATCTCCAATCAATAACTTCTTGCAAAGGAAAAATTAGTTTTCCCAAGGGAGTCTCACTAGGTATGCAAACCACACTGAAGAGCAGGTGCCATGCCCAACAGTAGATGGCCAACACAAAACAAACACAATGGTGGTTTTGGAGATTTTATGTCTCATATTGCTTTGCTTTGGCATATTCTACCATAATGGTCTTTTCTTATATATTATGGTTTCTGATTTTATGGACTTTTTATTTTTGTTTTTAATTAATTCATTTTATATCCTGACTGAAGTTTCCCCTACTCTCTTATTCATTATTTTTGAGAAAATATGTATTAAGACTTTCTGTACATTAGTAAAAACAAATGCTTTCTGTTGTAAGTACATATAAAAATAACTATATACGCTTGATTATCATCATGGAGATGATGATTGATAATTTAAGAAGTAAATGAGTTTTCTTGATTATATGCATTTTTAACATTTTATCCAGTAATTTAACTTTAATTACATTTCATTAAATGTATGGTGTGTACAAAGTAGTTTTCTCAATAATTACAATATCTAAAATAAACTACAAATTATAAGAAATGTCCACCTTACAAACCCTAAGGAAAGACAAGAAATATTTTCAGAAGTTGTGTTCAGAAGCTCAGAATATCTGATAGCAATCAACTAATCAACTAATGACTAAAAGAAGCAAATTATAATATCCTGGCCATCCTGAAAATCTATTGGCATTATGGTTCAATTATTTTCTTTTCTCTTTTAGGACAATAGAGTATTCTTCTTTTCCTTTTTTCAACAATCTCCAATAAATTCTGAGAGCTTTCCACTGTAATACTTAGTTCGAGCTATTGTTACATTGCCCTGTCATATCAATAGAAGATAAACTCCCTTCACTTTCAGAATTAGCTTCACTCTACTTTTTTCTTTCATTGTTATTTCAAGTTTTCCATATGTTTGGTTCTCTTATTTCCTACTATGTTTCCTTCCTTCATTGGCACAGGGTTTACACAGGACTAAAGATGAAAATCCGCAAATATCAGTAGAGCAAAGATCAATTCTGTGAGGCTATTCTATAGCTATTACAGTGTGGAGATTACTTAGTTTTCACATTCAATTTTAATAAATCCTAATGGACTGTTGGAGCTAAAATATATCAGATGAAATGAAAAATAACATTGAAGCATGATAGACCTCTTCTTTTCCTGACTCTCACATAAGTAAAGATGTGATTCATGATTCCAATTAAAAAGTGGCACTCAATTAATTATACTGATGCTCTGAATATTTGCATATTAATGTTTAGATTATTAGCTATTTTACGAGTAGCTTAATTTTAAAAAGATGAAGACAGAAGTGTGAAGAATTAAAATATTGAAGGTTGGAGTTTTCCTGTAGGCTCTGAAGCCATATAAGTTTCTTCACAGAAAAGTCATGTGATTTTACTAGCTGTTATTCAACTTTTTAAAATGTTGTTTTTCTCCGAACTGTAGTTAATGTGCAATTAGGATTGTTTGCATATATTAAAATATAAAGTCTCCCATTAAAAATATTAAACTGAAAATTTGACTTCTGACCAATACTCACTGTGCAATAGAAAATAAAAGGGGGATATAAAAGGACAGATATAAAGAATAAATTATTGGAGACCTCTTGTTCCCAGCATTGTTAAATACTGTTCAACCCAATGAATGTAAATAATTGTGTGACATGTATTTTCATAACTATAAGGTTTGAGATAACTCAATTAGTAAATACTGGAGTGATTCAGGTGTACCCTTTTTGTATCTGTCATTCAAATCAGTTTTGAAGGATGTGGTATTAAATGTGAACAGATTTACCCTTCCACTTCCTACATTTGTTCCTCTCTAAAGCATGTATTCAGTATAATGTAATTAACACATTTTATTGGCAGAAACTATGTATTAAACCTATACCAGAATTTTATATATCTCTAAAGAATTCATACACTGTTACATCATTTTTTCAGAACATTAGATAGTACTGCCCACTTTTAAAATTCTTGGTCAGATTTCTAAATACATTTTAAAATCTCCATTGTATTATGTGTGATTTTAATCATTCAAGAATATAAAAAATATTATCAAAAATGTTTGATATATTATAACTAATATATAAATATGTGTTTTCTTTCATTGGTATTGAAAACAGGCTTTCAGATGTTTTGATGTGGGATTCCCCTCAGTATGCTATGAATGTATTTTATTACCATTGGTTATTTTAAAAAGCTGTTTTAGTCAATGGCTTAGTAGAGTAAAGCTAGGTGGGAAATCCGAACAAAGATATGGAAGGAAAGTAGACAAGAGTCAGGGACCCCATGCATTTGCCAAAGGAGAAAGTTACTAGCTGCCAGCCAGAACCTTAGCAGTAGGCCACAGCCTCATGGTGATTCACAGATTAATAGAAATAGGCTAATTTAAGATGTAAGAGTTAACTAGAAATATGCCCAAAGTATTGGCCAAACAGTGCTGTATTCAATATAGTTTCTGCGCGACTATTTGGTTCTGAGCAGCCATGAAATAAAAGAGTAGTCTCTGCCTACAAAATGGCGTGTCAATGTGGGCTTACTACATCCACATAACACCTGAGAGAGCTTGAAATGGAATTCTAGACACAAAAGAACAGAATATAGCACAGCTTCTTAGTAGCTGCATTTTTTTTCAGATGTTTGTTGGCATCCAAGCAAGGGTACTGTAGCTCCTTTAAGAGAGGTCTTCCTGATTCAGCATTGGCAGGAAAAGCTGTGGGACTTCTTTAGGGGAGGGTTTCCTGGTTTCTGCTGCCACAAAAGGCTCTGATTTTTTTGGGAGGTCCAGCTACGTAGCATTTGAATGTTGTTTGAGAGCAAAGTGCTATAGGTTAATTGATAGCAAACTGGACCCTTTGCATCCCTATAGCTGGGGCAGAAAGCATAGAAAATAGGGCTGGCAGTAAACATACCTCCACCATATTGAACTGAGCAGAGCCAAAAGGAAAAGCAGACTTAGTCCTAGCTACACCCACTTAGCTTTTTTTTAAAAAAATGGTGCTTTTTGGGAAAATGATTACAGATATGTAATCACGACAAATTCAGATAAAAAAAAACACTGAATGGGTCACAATGTGTTTAAAACATGTATGTAGGCTTGAGAGAGAAGAAAAAGAGTATAGGCAGTTATAAAAAGAAATGAATAAAACAAAATCTTTAAAAAAAAGCACAGACAGTTAAAGACTAAAAGAGTAAAAAAAAGCCGCATAAATATGAAAAACACACAGAGATTCTGGATCATGTATACTATGTGTTTCTTTGAACTTTTTGACTCTGAATGAGATAAGTACAAAGGGATTTTTCATTGTACAGCTGCTAATCTAAACCAACATATATATTTTAATGGTAACTTTACTTCAAAATTTGGGTCTAAGGATATGTGGCTTTGGAAAAGAGGTTTTTTTGCTTCCACAGAAAATAGAAAGCTGTGGATTCCTTATCAGCTAATATGGTTTGATCAAAGATGACACCCTGAACCAATAGCCCTGATGGTCCAATATCCATGAAAGATTCAGGACTGCTGGCTTAGATGGACTTACCACACAGGATACCCCACGAAAGACCTGATTAACAGTGCTCCCAATTAGCAAGAAGTAGTCTGAAGAACAATGCCCAAATTCCTGAAATGATTGTTTATAGATGTTTGTTGACATTTAAAGGGGATATGCTGTAGAGCTGAATACTTTGCATTGGTATGGATTTTGGTTTATTGATAAAAATTTAAGGTCAATTTTGTTATATGTACATTTCTGCTCTCATTTAAGATATTGTGTTTATGCAGTTCATTTAAAAATGTAATGTATAATTGAGAAATACCAGTTAATAGATAGTTATCTATAATAGTCAAGCTTGTAGTCATGTTAGTTAGGTTTTCTAGATGTACAGAGATTTATATTAGATGGCTAGGTATTATTCAAATGCTTCAAAGACTAAGAGAATATTGTATTTAAATTTTTAAGGAACTTAGGACTTATCTCAACAATGAGATATATGTGCTCCTGGAAGCACTAATGTACTTCAAGAAGATGACAGGTATAAGAGAGGTTCTTTATAGAGTTGGTTTGCTATTTAGGCAAGAAACTGCTCTTTCCTGTACTACTTGATGGTATAGTGTATGAACTAGACATGCAGGAACCACAGAAAAATGACGGCTGAAGTTTCCTAAAGGTGAACCAGTCCTTCTGGTGTCTTGCTTTATGAAAGACTCTGCCAGATATTCTTCAGGACACAGAAGAAAGAGACTGACAAACTGCGAATATAGGTGAAAATGTCTTTAAATTTTTCTGCTTCATGGAAATGTCTGCTGAGTACTGTAGGCTGAAAATAGATGCCCTAACATTACAGAAGAACTTTGGTTGACTGTCCAGGAAGCAATATGTCTCTGTCAATTCTAGAATTTTTGAAGTTGCTTACAAAAATTTTCTTGTGTCTTTGAAGAGTTGAAGACAGATAGTTATAGTTATGATATAAGATAAATTAGATATGAAACTTCAGACTCACAAAGATAAAATAGATGATAGTATTTTTTAACTTTACCAGATAAAAGTAGACTAAATATTATAAACGTAATTCTTACTTGATATATTTTGTCATATATCATTTTATTATGTTAAAGTTAATTTGGTTTTTGATAATGGTTAAATATATGAAAAATATAGAACAATACTATCAGAGCAATACTATACATCACTATATTAAAGGAATCAGACATCTAAATAGTCTTCAAGTCTAGGAGTAAATTGTAAATGTACATATCTCTAGAATGAAAAATTTTTATGATTAAAGAAATAACCTCAAACTCCTTACCAGTGGATAAAAATGCACTATGAAATATTCAAGTCATAAAGGCAAATTATTTCTTTATGGGATATATAAGTAGTTAGTATTACAAATAAAAGAAAGACAAAATAACAAATTATGAAAACGACCAAATTCTACACCTGGATATGGAGCAATATTTGAGGGGACTGGCATAATGAAGCTCTAACAGAAAATATACTGTTATTTTCTACATGTTAGTTCTCTATGATCAAGTGATTCTCTCACCACTTAGTTCCTCAGATTAGAATAGTATTTAATACAAGATACGTGTTCATCTATGTTTCAAGGGAATATAAAAATAAATTCTGAGCATGGAAAAAAGAACAAGAAGCAAAAGTCATGGAAGGCTAGCCTGTCTCTTTCCTAAGTGAGCAAACTTTATCTTCTGTTCTCTCAACCTTTTCAGAATTCAGGCAAGATTTGGATAAGAAATGTGGGTGCATGGAATTAGTGGATAGCTCACATCTAGGAGCATGAGCGGCCTACTGAAGACTCTGGGGACAATGGGTCATCATTCTCCTTATGAGGAAGAGATGTACAGATGTAGAAGGAAAACAACAGCGCATAAGCTTTCAGATTGGAAATGCACTTATACTTGTTAGCGTACATTCTCCTTAAGAAATAAGCTTAAAATATATAATTAATACAAATGTCATTTTCTTCTCTCTCTTCCTCTCTTCTGCCCTCCCTCCCCCTCTTTCCTCCATGTACATAGAAGGAATGACCACCCAAGAAGATAAGATGAGATTTTAAGTGGCAGAACTTGATTTATAAGTATCATTTTCTGTTTTTTTTTTGCAATTCTTGATGTCATTATCAAAATATTAAACAAATAAATCAGCAGTCATTGGAAAAGGAATTGACAATGGTTTAAGAAAGAAAAAGTAAGTATAATGTGCCACAGCATATTAGGCCAGATGGTAAAGATGCTATGGATACATAACAAGGAGACACCCTGAGCCATTCTTAAAGTGCCTTTCCTGAGAAAAATTGGGGAAAATGTGCCTATAAAATAAAAATTGCACAATCTGTTAACATTCAATAAATAAAATATAGAATTAAGAGTCCAGACTAAAGTAAATAAGTCAGCATATCCACTAAAACAGTTAGAAGAAAGGATGGAGATAAGAATCCTATCATTTAGCCACTTTCACATTCCTGTGGGACTCAGGGAAAATTCACGAATGGCTGCAGCACCTAGTCAGTGGGGACTTGATGAAAAGAAGCAGGCTCTACATTTGAAAACCATGATACGGTTTAATTCTGAGGATCTCTCCACACAGAAATGATCAAGTTAATGACAATTGAAATAGCCTGTAGTCTTAACTAGTTATCCAAGTCAGAACAAATACAATGAAAAAGTAAGACAAAATGAAAAATAAAGACAGTGTGTCTTGCCTCATCCAAGACCCGAGATATATGAGGAAATACAAACATTAGAGATAACTGGTAATAAATTGGGTAGTGATATATGATTTTTCTTTTTTAAATTTTTACTTAGTTAAGTAAGAAACGTGTACGTCACACTAACAGAAAGGTTGGAGAATTCCTCTTAATATGAGGCACAAGGTTGATAGAGAAAAATATAACAATATGCTAGTGTTCGGTTGTCTGAATGAGATAATATGGAACTTTATGGATTCTTTGCACTATTTCAGAAATGTTTCTATGCATAACGTCACTTTAAAATGACAAATGATATATATTTAAGTATAGAAAATTAGTAAAAAGTCAAGTTAGAAGAAGTAAGATGTGTGAGGCATAATAAAAATAATTTACATGGCCTCTATAATATGATAAATTAATATTTACATATTTATGTTTAGGCCTATAAAACAGAAGAATATATGATCTATTGAAAATTCTACCCCTATTTTGTTACTTTTCTCATATTTATGGTGAAATGCCTCTCAAAAATAACTTAAAGAAGAATTTATTTTGGTTGTGGTTTAAGAATAGTTACAATCCAAAATGGCAGTGAAGGCATCATGAAAGAGTATGAGGTGTCTGATCACACTGACCAAAGACAGGAAGCAGAGCCTGGTCAGCAAATGGAGTTGGAGTAGGAATGATCAATGCCTGTCTTAGTGACCATCTTCATATAGCAAGGTCCATCTTGCTGGAGATTATACAAACATCCAAAACAGCATTCCAGTTAGGGCCCAAGTGTGCAACACTTGACTTAATGAAGAAAATTGTACATAACCGCAGAATTTTATGTCTGAGCCCATAATGTGATCACATGGTGTGATTCTTTCATTCCAATTTCAAAAATCTTCAATAGTCTCAACACCACTCAAAAGTTCAATGCCCCCACAGGGGATGATTGACTCCAAGGAGGAACATTGTTTTCCAGACATAACAAGAATGATGCACATAGGAACTTACAGAAAATATGATAGGATCCACACAAGTTTAAGCCAGATAGGGTCCCAGCACTGAGAAGCATATGATCTCCCATCCCTAGTCAAGAAGCTAGTTCTAATTGCCATCTGCTTCCAAAAGAAGCAGACCAATTTTTGATCTCTATTATTTTTCTTGTTGCTATGATATCATTCTCAATAAAGGTCTTTTTGGCTCTCAGTTTAAGGGAGGAACCACTTCTTTACAGCAGAAAGCCTTGAGATAGCTGGTCACATTGCATCTGCAAACAGGATGCAGGGCATAGACAGGAAAAGACATTTGGCCATAAAATCTCACTCCCTGCTCTGGTAGGCTTCATTTTCTCCAGTGAGACTCACCCTCCCGAAGGTTTTATAACTTTAAAAAGGAGTGCCATCAGCTGGAGACCAAGTGATCAAACATATGAAATAATGGAAGACAATGGACACTCTATAACACCATCAACTACAGAGAAAAATTAATTTGATATTAGTTAATGTATATTATCAATAATATAATTATTGCTTGCCCTCTTAATTTTTTAATAGATAAAATAATTTGTAAAAACATGTGTTCAAAATAATATAAAATAAATTATGAGTCGAATATTGAACAACATAATACTTGAATAATTATATAACACATAAATTAGTAACTTAAATATAAATCAGGGTGAAAAACAAGTAAATAATGATCACATAAATAAACTGTGATTTTCTTCATTCTAGGAGATTATGTGACTTAGATAAACTTGTGATATAATTCGGTTAAATACAAAAGGACTCAAATTTTATTTTTGTACTTAACTATCTTAATATTTAAATAACTTTCAAATGAAGAAAATTACTGAGAAATTTTTGGAACCAAATAGAAAATGTTGTTATGAATTTCCAGTGTTCAGCATACCAATAATGAGATTTGATTTTAAAGTCATAGATGTCATAATAACTCTGAGACACAAAAACTATAAGTTAGAGTCCTGAAATGGTTGCTATGGAAGCAAGGATACTGCACTGTTCATGTTTTCAGTCCTTTTAGAGGAATCTTTTATCTTTTGCTCCTTAGATCACATTTGGGTGTTTTTCCTTCAATATCTCACTGACAATAGTTAATGAGAATATGTGGTAGGCATGCAACTTTAAAAACTCATTTCTTAACAAAGGTATTTCCCTCAGATTTCATGTCTTGTTGATCCCATATAGTAGGTTCCGTCTCAAAACCGTTTCTTTGTTCCTGTGAAGTTATTTTTCTGTATCTTCTAATCTCCTCATCTGCTCAAGGCAAAAGTGAGAATAGAGTAGACAGAATTTCCTTACTGAAAAGCTGCTTATATGACTATTGGTGTTTAAAATCAGAATGTGTAGAAAAAGCAAGTCTATTTGTTAAACGCAATGCCCTTTCTGAGTTCCTAAAAGATTGGAATTGTAGTGCACCTCCCCCTGTCATTTACATCTTAATTTTATGTGTTCTTGCTTTTATGGGGCACTAAATTGGTTAATTAAATTTTACTGGTTTATTCTGCTTGCTCATTCATATCCTGCTAATCCAACCTACAACGTTTTCTTTCTTTAAATGAACATGTGAAACCTTATGATGTAATTTTAGTTGTGCTTTTTGCCTGTGAAATGAATATGTGGTTTAATGTATATGGTGCCATTGGTTTAAAAATACTTGTTTCTTATGAAAGTATAAAGGTCATAAACAATGTTAGCTATGTAGATATTTAGTATGAGTGAAGCTTGCTGTTACAGGTTATTTATAGTCTTTGTCTCACTCTACCATACTCGGCAATTTTTTTCATAAACTAAGATTTATGCTGCTTCTGTAACAATTTTCTTATTTAGGGTATGGAAAAAGGCAGCATGATGCCTTCTTCATTAGAATTTTATCTTAATTGATAGTGACTGGCACAGAATGGATGAGACGACATATTTACCCACCATTTATTTTAGCACTGTTTTCATCCTATTCCTAGGAAATTTACTTCTCTCCTGAGATGACTGCATAAATTTAGATCACTTAGAACGAGATCATTGTTTCTTCTTCAGATATTACAGAATGACTGGGATTTTGCCAAATTTATCTCCTTTATGCCAATCATCACTGATTAGTTTGTGGAATTAAACTGTGACTTAGAGCTTCTCAAATTGATAAGCCTTACAGTGATCCTCATATTTACTTATAATTATGACCACTATTTTATTAGTAATATACTCATTAATAAGAAAGAATATATGAGATTTGTCTATCCAGGTCCAGGGTGCCTCACTAATTACAATGTTTTTAGCACCTATTTAACTTTAAACTTTATATTATTCTTCTTTCCACCAAATAGTACCCCATAGTATACATGTGTCACATATTCATTCAACAGTTGAAGGGCATTTAGGTTGTTTCCAGTTCTTAGCAACCTAATGTGACTGAAACGGCAATGAACATGTTTGAGCAAGTATCTGAGCCTAAGGATGTCGAATCTTTAGGGCACATGACAAAGAGTGGTTTCGCTGGATCATGTGGAAGACCTATCTTTATTAGCTTTGTGAGAGGCCTCCACTGTTTTGCAGAATGGCTGCACCGCTTTGTAAACCCAACACCAATAAGTAAAGGTTTCCCTTTACTCCATAATACCCTCACCAGTACATTTAGCCATTTGTTTCTTGGTTTTAGCCATTCTGACTAGGGTAAGATAAAATAATAAAATTCTTTTAATTTGTATTTCTCTAATTGCTTAGGGTATTAAACACTTTTAAGGTGTCTCTTTTTTTCTTTTATTGAAAAACAAACTATCTTTTTTTCATTTTCCATACCAATCCCAGTTCCCAGTCTGTCCCCTCCTCCTGTCATTCCACCTTCTCCCTACCCCCACCCTACCTAACATCCAGTCCTGATATAGATATGAATAATTTGCATTGGCATAAATTTTGCCTTATTGATAGAA
>LOEQ01000918.1:274245-285304 GCA_001685075.1 Bramus lutescens | reverse complement strand
CTGATCACCGGCGGCCAGGCGCGCGCACCGGGTAGGCCACGCCCCCTCTTGACGTGCTCACGCAGGGACCCCGCCCAGCTGTAGGCTCCGCCCATTTGCTGGAGGAGGCGTGGCCACATTTCAGAAGTCAGAACCCCTGCAGGCAGGCTATTGCTTAAAGAGGGTGGTGCCCTGTGCAACCAGTTGGGAAGAGGGCGCCGTTCTCCTGCGTGTCGCAGTCCTCCCCCTAAGAGGAAGGAGAAGAGTTTTCCCGCTAATGAGGCTGCAGTGCTTCCTGTGTGTGTTCCAGCCCTCAGGTCAGCTAAGACGAGTGGGGTCGTGGCCAGCTTTTTAGAGTCCTGAAGACACTGGATCAGGATATAACTTGCTGAGACCTTAGAGATGTCACCCAAATGATTTTTTTCAGACAACTTCAAGTCCTGCTGTTCACTTCACTTGGGTAACTACTGAGCCCTTCAACGTTAAAGTGTTCAAACCTAGCCCCTACCCCATACACAAAAGCGTTCTCCAAAGAGCTTTTTCATCTCAATCAGTAGCTATTCCATGCCCTCAAAGGGTTAAAATCTTAAAGTGATTTCTGCCTTCTACCCAGCCCATGTCCCATCTGCCCAAAATCTGCTTGCTTGGTCCTGGCTTCAAAATTAGATCCCAAACCTACCCACTTTTCATCATCTCTTCCTGTCCCCTATCTGATGATGTCACTTCCAGCGCACCTGTGTGACACCGCACAGCAGCCAGAACGATCCTATCCCGAGGTTCCCTGCGGTGTTTACTGAGTCAACTTGTCATGCTCTGGAATTTCCCGGGAGAAACACCTCTAAGCCTGTCAGTGAGGATTGTTTTGAGTTGTTAATTAATGTATTAATTAATAAGTGACGACCCATCTTAATTGTAGGCAGAACCACAGTGGCTCTCTTCTTTGTTGTCACATCCCTAGTGCTTATAACAACACTTGGCGCTAAATGAAATTGGCCACATTTTTTTCAAAGCTGATCAGTATCCCCAAGTCCTAATACACCTGTGTCGAAAAGGTTCTGCTCTCCTCCAGTACTGGAGGTTCCAGTCCAGGCTGAGTGAGCGCCTGGACAAGCCAGAAAAGAATGTAAACAAAAAGTCTGGCTCCTGCCCGTACCCAAAAGAATAGCTAGAGAGAAAACAAGAGGTGCCAGTAGGGGTTGTAAGTGAAACCGCAAGGTGGTGAGCAGTTTCGTGGTCATATTGCCAAGGAGAAAGGAGCTGGCTCAGAATTTATGCCGTTGGCTTTCAGGGCAAGAGAAAGAAGCACTATTCCCTGAACTAGACTTGAATTCTTGTTTGTAAGACAGCAAAGCCACCTTCATGGTCTTGAAGTTCTCTGGGGAAATCCCAGGAAGAAGACTCTGAGAATAATTGCCAGGGGGTGAGAGCAGAAAGGGTTAAGCGTGACTTGGGTCTGTAGACCTCACGTCTTTGAAGGTAGACACGCGACCACGAACTGATCGAACTGATCGCTGTCTGTCTGGCCCATGGCAACCCTCTGAACCAGGAGGACTCTCTGTGTTCCTTTTACTGTTTTCAAAGACTGAGGTTTTCAGCGGTCAAGTTCATTGCCTAAAATCCTTGAGCTCATATATGATGAAAATGACAGTGTACTTTCTGGCAGTAGGATGTTCTTAGCCCCCCCACACAAAACCAACAGTTTCTAGGTAAGGGGGGCCCTTGAAGTGACCTCATCGAAACTGCTAGTGTACTCAGTGGAAAGAGGGAAGCCACTGTTTGTAGCATTTGAGTACAGATCAGATGGGCCTTAAATGCAAGCAGAAACAATAAGGGCGTGGAAACATTGTAAACTGAATTGTGCCCATCCCCACCCCAAAAGAAATCATAGATTATTTCCAGTTCTTCTGATCTTATTTGGGCCTGTAATTAATTAAAATGAATTCTTTCAGAACAGACAGGTTCCTACTCTGGTAGGACTGATTAAAAAAGGAATCTGGACACACGGTTCCTACGGGAAGAATGCCATGTGAACGTGAAGGGGGAGTCAAGAGTCATCCTCTGAAAGCCGAGCACGGAGTTTGCCCGGAGCCACACAGAACCAAGAGAGACATGCGATCAGATTCTTCCCTAAGAAAAAAATTAAGTGACCCCAAAGATATCTTGATCCTTTTGGCTTGCTTGTTTGTGTTTGTTTTTGTTTTTCAAGACAGAGTTTCTCAACATAGCCTTGGCTGTCCTGGAACTCCCTCTGTAGACCAGGCTGGCCTTGAACTCACAGGTATCCACCTGCCTCTGCTTCCCAAGTGCAGGATTAAAGTTGTGCAACACCACCTGGTGATACCTTGACCTTACATGTCCAGATTCCAAAACTTTGAGACAATAAGTTTCTGGGTTTTGAGCCACCCGTTTATGGTAGTCTGTTGTAAAAGTTCTAGAAAACTAACATAAAGCAAGTTCTAAAAATGCAAGTGTGTGTTTTGTATGCTGTTTTGGCAGCCCAGCATTTGCTCCGTAACCATGCCATTCATGGAGCTCATCTGTCACCCCTGCCTCCCTCTTGTTTTCAGTCTGTGTGGTCCAGGTGAGACATTAAATCCCAGGGAGCACTGTGTAACCCAGACCCAGAACCCACAATAATAGGCGCAGACATTGCTAAGGGCCCACGGCAACATAGTAATAAGGTTTGCATGATAAGGCTGGAATGGGACCTTGCTTTCCTCTGCCAGGCAACAACAGAGGCTGTACTTCTGAGCTGCTGGCTCTCCACATGACCTTCCAAAGGTACAAAGGCAGCAGAAGGAAGCAAGGACAGAGGAGAGAAACAGACCTCATAACAGCACCTGAGCCCTGCTTCTTGCTGGGCCTTGGACCACGTCTCCCATTTCACCTTTAGGATGTCAGCCAAAAAATTTTCTTTGATCTTAAGTCATTTTGACACGGGTTTTCTGTCACTTTTAATTAAGACTCCTTCCTGAATCATTTAAATAATCACTTGCAAAGTTGGATTTTATGCATGAATAGTTTCAGCATTATTAATTGTGAGCTAACAAATTAAAAAAGATTACAAAACATGGTGTCCCATTTTTACAATACATAGCTGTAGATTTAGATTCAAGCTGCTATAGTGTAAATGCTTTTTCAGAATCAACGCAGAGTGAACAATTGCGTCTTGGAGCTTGTCTTGAGGGGACAGCAACTAAAGCAGTTTCTATTTTCCCTGTTGTCTTTCTTTTTTGTTTGTTTTGTTGTTATTTGTCTCTTTTGTTTCCTCTTTCTTCCCCTTAAATCTGGCTAGAAAGAGAGTTCATAGAGTGAAAAAATCTACTTTTAAAGCCATACACTTGTGTTTGATCCCAAGGCCCAACCTGATGGAAGAAAAAAAAATGACCCCTTCTTAGCTATTCTCTGACCCCTGCGCACACCCAGTGGCAAATGCACATGCTCACACGTACATAGACTTTTTTCTTTTTTTTTTTTCTTTTGGAAAGTAAAAGGTTGGGAATTTATCTCATTGGTAACCCTGAGTTCAATCTCCAGTGATGCCAAAAAAAAAAGAAGAAGAAAGAAAGAAGAAAATATAAGAACTCCTCATCTTTGGAAGGCAAAGTGGGAGAGATTTGCATCTTCCAAACTTAAGCATTCCAACAGTGATTCTCCAGGAGTCACTAAGAGGTTAGTATCCTGACTGTGTGCTGATGGGGGCTATGGCAAAATTCCTTCAATAAACTCCCACATGACGGGACTCTGAAAATGAAATCCTTGCAGTAGATCCAATGAAAATACAGTTTCTGAGAAGATTTTCGACTTTTCCGAATGTTCCTATGTGCTCTAGTGAAATTGATAGTCATAGGAGCTATGATGAGCAAGGCCCTCGCAAATTGATATAATATGCTCTTTTTTGTTGTAACTAAAAGATAGGCTTACGGTTACACCCTAGAGAGGAATGGGAGAAGAACGCCAACTTTCAGAATGGTTGAGTCTGCCAACACAATGCACTGTAAATTAAGGGTGGGAGAGCACACTTGGCTCAGTTCGCAATCTGCTCACCCTTTGTCTTCAGTGAAAACTGAACTCGGAACGTTTGATATTTGAGTTCCATTTGCTCTTGGCAAAGTTCAGTTCTCTGGTTCAAATAAAAAAAAAATCTCTTAAACCTTATGAGGCACAGGGTTTCTTGAACATCAAATGGCTGTTGCGAAAACAGCATTTTGATGAGCTAAGTGTGATTGAATCCCAAACATACAGGCTAAGTGTTTTCTGGAGCACACAGACCCTCCTATGCTGCTGGCGGGGATAAGGCTGGGGGAGGTATGTTGCCTGTCTCTTCCCTTTAAGGGATATCCTTCTTTACAGTATTTTATCCTCTCCTCAAGAGGCCTTCGAGTGGAGGGAGGAAAGCTTTTGCCAAAAAGAGAAGGAGATCGAGCTTGTCCATCTGTTCGTGATGCTGAATTCTCACAGTCCCTTCCTGGTTACCCTTAAACACATGGCTATGCACAGTAAGGCAAGAGCAGAGGTCAGGAGATGATCTCCAGCCCTGGTTCTGCCGCTAAACGGAAGGAGAGCTTTGAAGCCGGCATAGCCCTTCTCTTCCCCGATTCCCTAAGCAGTCTGTTCCTGGAACCCTTCTAGACCTTCCGGGCAGAGAATCTGGAGTTGGGAGACAGGCTATGTGTGGCCTTCACTGGATTCTTTGTAAGAGTTTTATTGGGGAAATATTCGCATTCCATGCAGTTAGCCTGTTTACAGTGTGCAGCTTTGTGGGTTTGGAATATTCACAGCCATCACCACAATCAATTTTAGGCAATTTTCTTCATCTCAGAAAGAAATCTGTACTTGCTCTCCACTCTATACCCGCATCTTCCACACCCTAAGGAACTGCTAATCTATCTGTGTAAATTTGTCTTATCTAGGAGCTGTCGATAAATGATATTTGATAAAGTTTTTGACTGGCCCTTTTCATTTAATATGTCATTTTTAAGATTTGGGGGTTTTGTTTTGTTTTGTGGGTTTTGTTGTTGTTGTTTGGTTTTTGTTTTGTTTTGGGATTTTCTTTGTTTGTTGTTTGGTTTTTCATGACAGGGTTTCTGTGTGTAGCTCTGACTATCTTGGAACTCACTCTGTAGACCAGGCTGGCCTCAAACTCAGAGATCTGCCTGCCTCTGCCTCCTGAGTGCTGGGATTAAAGGCATGCACTGCCAGGCACAGCTAGATTTTTTATTTTTCATAGCTTGTATTGTGAGTCTGTGGCGGGGTATGTATATATGAGAGTAACTGCCCTTAAAGCCAGAAGAGGGCATTAGATCCCATGGAGCTAGACTTTCAGGTGCCTGGGAACACACTAAAATGGCATTTTAAAGTTTATCCATGCTGCAGCATGGACCAGTACTTGATTCCTTTTTATTTTCAAATGCACTAAATAATATCCCATTTAATAGGGGATTATCTTTCACCACTGAATGGACATTTGTGATGGTGATGTTCCCACTTCAGGGTACACGAATGTAGTGCAAATAATTAGCTCCCATAAATTGCTGTGGGTCATTGCACTTCAAATTCAGATTAGAGGAGCCAAAGATGACTCAGTGGTTAAGAGCACTTGCTATTCTTGCAGAAAACCTAGATTTGGCTCCTAGCACCTACCTGAGATGGCTCATGCACAGCTACCTATGACTCCAGTTCCAGGCAATCTAATGCCCCCTTCTGACCTCACAGACACCTGGACGCACATGGAGCACATACATATATAAAATAAAATTAATAATAATCTTGAAATTCTGATTAAATGGCAGCGCTTTAAAAGGAAGACTTCAGTATGTAAGCATTGTTATGCTCGGTTTCCTCTGAAAACTTACACTGCTTAGGAGACACTGCCCTTCCTTCTGCTCAGTACCAGGCAGCTCCCAGGGAGCAGCCCCTCCCCTGAAAGATGAGGCNAGGCCGGCAGCCCTCCATCTGCCATTCTTTACCTGTCCAACATCTGATTTGTTACCCCTCTTCCCAGAGAGCCTAACAAAGCACGGCCTGGGGTTCAACCCCACTGAAATCATCCTTGCAATTGTAGTAAACAGCTCCTTGCCAGAATGTTGTCACCTTTGGCACCCGAACAAACTTCCTCCCGACATCACACCAGCTAGCAAGTCCTCCTACTCCTGCTATTTTGCAATTTTGGTTTTTCAAGTCCTAGGGCAAGACACTGGAACTTGGCAGAATTTTGGCAGTTCTGCTAGTACTGATGTCATGAGTGTCCCTGGCCATATGCATTCTCATTACTAACTCAAACCAGCCAAACAAACAAATGGAGCTGAGAAAACAGACCAACGGGTTGCCAGGGCTTCAAAACTACATAAAGTACTCAAGAAAAAAAAAAAAAAACAGTTTAGTGCTTAGGCCCACATCCAACGATGAAAACCACTATTTCTCATTATTAACCATCACTTGCCCTGGTCACAGTTTGCCTGACAAAAGTCCTTGAAATAAGCTAGGTACCGCTAAATATATGTTAGTGAAATAGTCGTGAGTGTGTGTGGTATGTGAGCATGTGGGGGTGAGCACATGGCAGGGTACACCCATACACATGCATGGAAGCCAGAGGAGGATGTGGAGTGTCCTGTTCCATCACTCTCCCCCTTATCCCCTCGAGACAGAGTCTCCCTGAACCTAGAGTTAAACTGACAGCTACAAACCCACACGATCCCCTGTCTCTGTTGCTCACAGCATTGGGTTACGGGCGGTCAGACAGGCGCGCCCAGTTCTGTATTTGGGTGCTGGGGATTTGAACATCAAACACTCTCATCACTAGCCTTTATCTTTTTATTTCTCTCTTGCTTCTCTTAAAAATAGGATATAGTTCAGATGTTTTACAATGCGTTCGCTAAAAGGCTGCACTTCAGTGGGGTTTGTGGGTGTGCAGAGCTGCACACTCATCACCACAGCCCACTTTGGACATTTTATCAGCATGAAAAGAAACATCACATCCTTAGCAAAATTCATTGCCTTCACCCATCCCAGCCTTGAGTCCCCTCCCCTACTGTGTTCTCTTTCTTTGTTGCTGCCTTGACCACATCATGAACAGAATCACATCATATGCTGCTCTGGCCAGCTTCTTTCACTTGGCACAGTTTTCTCAGGATCAATGAATGATGTAGCATGGGCCAGAACTTCTTTTATTATAGAATACTCCATTAAATAAGAATGCTACTTTTTTGTGGGGTTTCATTTTGTTGTATGTAGTAAGGAGGCCGCTTGTTGGTTCCTGGCAGCTTAGCCCCAAAATAATCACACAGAAACTGTATTCATTCAATCACTGCTTGGCCCGTTAGCTCTAGCTTCTTATTGGCTAACTCTTACATATTAATTTAACCCATTTCTATTAATCTGTGTATTGCCATGTGGCTGTGGCTTACTGGCTTAGGTTCCAGCTTCTGGCTCCAGCAGGGCTACGTGGCTTCTCTCTGACTACACCTTCCTTTCTTCCAGAATTCAGCTTAGTTTCCCCCACCTAACTCTCTTCCCCTATAGCTCTGCTATAGGCCCAAAGCAGTTTCTTTATTTATCATTGGTAATCACAGCATACAGAGGGAAATCCCACATCAGTTGTGTTTGTGTGTGTGCTGTGCATACACTGGTATGAACATGGTGTGCATACACATGGCAGAGCATGTGTATGGATGTCAGGGGACAACTTTTGGAGTCAATTTTCTCTTCTGCGGTGGGTGCTGGGTATGGAAATTGGTCTTCAAGTGTGTGCAGCAAGTACTTTTACCCACTGAGTCACCTCAACAGTCCTCATTTGATTGTGTTTTTGGAGACAGAATCTTGCTGTGCAGCTGAGGCTAGCCTCAGAATCACTGTGTACCTCAGACTAACCTCAAACTCACAATCCTGCCTTAGCCTCCCATATTCTGGGATTACAGATGTACACCACCACACTATGCTACATTTTATTTGATATGGGACTCACCTCTGGCTGGTCATCCCAGCACTCGGGAGGCAGAGGCAGGTGGATCTCTGTGAGTTTGAGGCCAGCCTAGTCTACAAGAGGTAGTTCCAGGACAGGTTCCAAAGCTACAGAGAAACCTTATCTCAAAAAACCAAAAATAAAATAAAATAAATAAATAAAGGGATTCCACTCTGTATGCTATGAATATGTTTTATTACCATTGGTTGATAAACTACTTTGGCCTATGGCAGCCGTCTTATCTCGATCCGTCCTTTTGATTTGACTTACGTCCCTCTTAGAAAGCACAGTTAGGCAGATGCCATGTAGCCGCCCAAGAAGCAAGATGTGGGGTAATAAACCACAATCCTCACAGTAAAATATAAAATAATAGAAATGGGTTAATTTAAGATGTAAGAGCTAGCTGGGAATCTGCCTGATCCGTTGGACAAACAATGTTGTAATTAATATAGTTTTGTGTGATTATTGGGGTCTGGGCAGCCGGGAAGCGAAAGTACAGTCTCTGTTTACATTTATCTATTCACTCAAACAAGCCTTAGGGAGTTTCTACTTTGGGGGCTCCATGAATAATGCTGCTATAAACATTTGGGCATAACACATTCCAAAAACATATATCTCACTAGGGATAGAATTGCCGGGTTGTGTTCTAGTGCCGTGCTTCATATTTTGAAGAACTGACAAACTTTTTTAAAGCGACGGCTCCGCTTTGCATTCCCAGCAGCTGATGGCCCAGGGTCCAGTCTCCTCTGCATCATTGCTGCTCTTGTCAAGCTTTGTTAATATGGATTCCAGCCTTCCAGGCTTCAGATGAAATTCCTCATGGCATTTGCCACTGAGAAATCATAGTGGCATTTAATTTTAGGGTGACCCTTATTTAGCCTCTTCTTCTAGGAAATCTATTGGAGAAAAAAAAGGCCTCCAGGGACAATTTACAACCAATGTTTCCACAGTGCAACATAAGCCTCCAATTCTAAGCACCTAGTCTGGGTATGTTAAATACAAGCAAAATAGAGCTAAACTCAAGCCAAGGATGTGGAATTTTGGAAGTAGAGTCCTAAGGATTCATTCACCAACAGTTTCATTCAATAGATGAAGATTCTTAAATCAAACCAAGAGACTCGTGTGAGCAAGGCTACACAGCTATTTATTATAGAATAAGACTGAAACCTGATATCAGTCCACACTGAAGTCCCAGACAGCTTGAGCCAGCAAACATAGGAGCAGTAATAATCTCCAGAGCAAAGGTAGCACACATACCCACACACAATAAAGTTCATAAATATCTGGGCATAATATATTCTAAAACCAAAAAGGAAAGCTGGGAGCTGATCAATTATATTGAATGCATGTTACATGGCATTTTAAGATTTTGTTTGGGGGATTGTTTAGGAGCACTTACCTCTCTTGCTGAGAACCTGAGTTCAAGTCCCAGCACCCACATGGCCACAAACCATGGTCTGTAAAATCAGCTCCAGGAAAACCATTGCACTCTTCTGGCCACCTCTGGTGCTGCAGTCACAGGAACATATACACAAATACATACACATAATTTAAAACTCTTATTCTTTAAGAGGAGTTTGCTTAAATAGTTGCTGCTACGATTTGAGTATAATTTATTCCCCCAGAGGTGCTCAGAGATTGTGTGCTATTCGTTAAGTGTTAAGAGGTTGTGCGACATTTAGAAATTTGATAGCTCATTGGTTATACCTGTGTTCATAGGGATGCAGATGACTCTCCAGGACCCTGGGGAGTTCTTATAACAGCCAGTTGCTATAAGAGGGAGCCTGCCTGTCTGTACTTTCTTGCTTCCTGTCTCACCACACAGTCAAATCTTGCACCCCCACAGGCCTTCACGATAGCTGAGAAGAGGTCACCATGTCCTCCAGCCTCTGGGACTATAAGAAAAATAAAACTCTTATTCTTTATTGAAAAACATAGCTTCGTATATTTCATCATAGAAATGGAAATTTGGCTAATATAGCTTGCCAATTCATAGAACAGAGATTTCATACACACATCCAAAATATCCACTGACATCAAGCCTATGGCTAGTGTTCAAATTTTACAACGCCCAGACATGATGGTGCATTTCTGCAACCCTATCACTCAGAGGTTGGAGGCAGAACGATTATGAGGTCAAGGTCATCCGCAGCTGCACAGTGAGTTTGAGGCTGATCCGGTCTTTGTGAGATTCTGTTTCAAAAGGAAAAATTAGCTAGAGAGGAGTAATTTAGTCCAGTGTTTGCCAGATGGGCTCGTGCATTCTCCTCTATGCCCACTCGTTTTCCCGAAAGGATCTGAACTCAGGACATTTGTCCCAGATGACTGGGACATGTGTTGACTGCAGTACTCTACCATACGGAGCTTAGGGAGAGAGAGGGAGACCGAGAGAAGGAAGGAAAGCAAGAGAAAGGGAGACAGAAAGAAGAAAGATATGGACATACACCATGGGCAACAGATCTCTGCATGCAGGCCTCTCAGAGAAACAGTGGGGGAGGGGGTCCCCTTTTGGCCTACATTCACAGAACGAGCAGCAGACACAGCAAGATTTCTGCAGAGAAATAAAGACAACGTGTTGCCCAAGTTCCCTCAAGGGAAGGTCTGGAAACAGTGTGCGTTCTTTGAACAGAAACCCTTCTCCTCTCCCGCGAGAAACTGGCCGTGTTTCCAGAACGCGCTCTGCTGTGCTGCAAGCGCATCAGCTCTCACCATCGCTAGCTAGCCGGTGACCTAGGCCACGCTAGCCCACAGCCCCTGAGGACGCCGGAATCTGTGGAGTGCCGCGGGCAGAGTGGCGCGGGCAGTGCGCACACCAGACTGCTGCTGGCTGGAAGTGTGAAAGGGAAGCTGCCCATCTTCAGCTTTCTTTTACTCCTAGGAAGTGAGCAACGCTCGGCCTTCAATGGGGTCACACGTACTGAGAAGAGTTCAGAGCACCAGAAGGTCTGAACGGCTTCTTACTGTCTGTGGATGCTTTGTTAACTTTGTTTCCTCTCTCAGGGAAGTGGGGGAAAGAATGTGGTGGTAGCCCAGGAGTTCGAGGCCAGACCGCTCTACGCGAGCTAGTTCCAGGACAGGTCCCAAAACTACAGAGAAACCCTGACTTGAAAAACCAAAAAA
>LOEQ01000918.1:250919-261342 GCA_001685075.1 Bramus lutescens | reverse complement strand
CAATGCTGTAAAAAGGTCCTGAATAAACCGCTGACAAGAAGAGCTCCGGTGTCGGGCGTCTTTTTCTTGCTGGACGAGGGTGGCCGCGACAGCAGAGCAGGCCTCCTCACCTTCGGAAGGGCAACATCTCATGAGAAACTTCTGAGAGGCTCTTAACATTGAGAAAATCTCTTACGAGGTGCCAGAACCAGAGGTCAAACGTCCACTCTTTATTCCCAAAACAAACATCTTAAACAGTAACACGTTGAAAATGAGTGTTGAATTAGATGGGTGACCTTTTAGCCACACAATTCTTACACTGGTAAAGCACAGCCCACTGGGAAATATGGACTGGAAGTGTGCATTTACTAATCATCCAAGCACCTCATTGACTATAGTGACTGTCAGCTTCATCTGCTTAGATTTCATCTAGGGCTGAAAAAAATGGGTCTGAGTGCTTAGGCATATTTGCTGTTCCTCAGACCTGAGCGTGGCCCTGGTATCAGGAGGCCCACAGCTGCCTGTACCTGCCTGCACCTCCAGCTACAGGTAATCCAACACCTTCTGGCCTCCACAGTCACCCACACCCATATCCCCTGACCGAGTATAGCCACCCCTGGTTGAACCCCCACCTACCTCTAGGATTCTGCCAAGACCCACTCTGCCTAACCCTCCCACACAACCTCCAACCTTTCCACCCAGCAAGATCTATCCCCACACTCCAGACTTGTACCAGGACTCTTATCCTGTTATACCAGCCCAGGCTCCTCTGTCTACCAGTTTTATTCCATCTAAGCCCAACCCACCCATTCATCCGCCCTTCTGCCCCAACCTGCTCTGTCCATAACAGACTCAGAACTAACAAAAGAAGTCTACATGGCCAGGACACAGAATTTAAAGGAACAATCACAAACGTCATCAAAGAATTCAAGGAGTTTAAAGAAGACACAAAGAAACAGCTCAATGAAATTAAGGAGAAAGGACATAAAAGAGAATAAATTCCTGAATGAGGCTCAAGAAAAATTAGAAGGCTAATAGAAATGGCAGAGACAATGAAGAACTTAAAAATGGAATTCAATAAAGAGATAGAAATACTGAAGAGGACTCAGGCTAAAATGAAGATGTAGCTGAAAAACTCAATAACCCAACTAGAAAGCTCAAAGTTTACACGTGGAATGAATCAAGCAAAGGATGGGATATCATGACCCATAGATAAAGTAGAGTATTAAACCAAATAAACAATGGATGTGAACATTAAAAAAAATAGCTATGCAGTAGTGGCCCATGTCTTTAATCCCAGCACTCCCTTTGGAGTCAGAGGTACTCAGATCTCTGTAAATTCAAGCAAGGCCAGCCTAGTGTCTAGAGTGAGTTTCAGTACAGCCAGAGCTACACAATAAAAACTTGTCTTAAAACAAAAGTAAGTAAATAAATAAATCTTAGACTCCATTCTACTTGTTCTTTCTTTTTTTGGAAAGATTTATTTTTAATTCTGTGTATATAAGAGTGTGGAGTGGATCTATACACGTGAGCGCAGGCGCCCTCCAAAGCCAAAGGCATCAGACCTCCTTGAGCTGTATTTATAGATGGTTGTCAGCCAACCAACTTGGGTGCTGGGAGTTGAACTTGGGTTCTCTGTAAGAGCAGTAAATACTACACTCTTAGCCCCTGGGTCGTCTCTCCAGTCTCTCTAATTGCTCTTAACATTCTCTCTGTTCTCTAGGGAAGAGCCTCTGTCCACCTGGCTCCAATGAGGCTGAGCCCACTTTTAACTTTACCCCTTCCCTAGAGAAAGCAACGGAGAAAAGAAATAGCCCAAGCTAACCACATACCCGTTGCCTGGAAAACAGTGTCTGTCCAGGCAGGGATTCCAAGTCAGTCCCGGGAGTCTTAGTCCTGGACTTAGGTTGAAGTCATTAAGGAACAAAAATTCTGTTTTCTTGGAAGGTGGTAAGATGTGAAGATGCAGGCCTAAGGCTACCGCTGGGAGCCATTTATCACTCACAAAGAGACTCAGCAATGCCAATGCAAAGAAGAGCAGATCCAAGAGATGGATAGAAAGAAGTCCTGAGGAATGCACTAGAACCCCTGGATCACCTCACGACTGAAGCCTGGACTGCTACACATCCGTTTATTCCACAAATCGATAAATCTCATCATCGAGTCAGTTTCAGTCAGCATTTTGTTACATACACAAATCCAAAGGTTTTATTTGCACAAAATAAGTTAGAAACAAAACCGCTCTCATCATAGCATCTTTTTTCCTCATCGTGATACAGTTTTGTGTGTGAAAGTCAAGAACGAGCCAATACCAGCAATTGCTTGATCTATATTTTAGACATCTGTAAAGGTGAGAAACTGAAAAAAAAATTAAGCCTACTAATGTTTTTTCCATGTCCAGAGTCAGCTGTTTACACAAAGAAAAGATTGAAAAAAATATTCTCCTAAGACAGTGTCTCATGTAGACCAATTGTTCGTCCAAACCCTCTACGTAGCAGAAAATGGTCTTGAACGTCTGAGGTCCTCCTTCCAAGTGCAAGGATTACAGGCGTGGACCACCACACCCAGTTTATACAACAATCTCTTTACTGTTCCGTTGCTTGCGCTCTTTCTGCCTCTGCAACTTCTAGAGCGTATAAACGGCTACCCCTGCCACGGTCTGCTTCTACTCACAATACTTCATATTTCCCGAAGCTCTTCCCTGCCACATTTGCGCTCACACATCCCTGAACATCCAGCAGTGATTACACAGATGGAAAGACCGGATCTGAGCAGGGTGAAGTGCCCTGCCCTGAACCAGAGCAGGGAAACCGGCTCCCCATCCTCCTCTTGCGAGGGCAAGACAGGATCACAAATAGGAAAGTACTCTGGAAGGAAAGGAAGTCTATTGATGCCAGATGTATTATTACAAAGCCAAACCTAAGTACACGGTGACCTTGTTATCACCCCCAGAGGTGGGATGCTTACAGATCAGTCCTGCTCAATCTCTTCTACCCTGGGGAAAGTCTGTGGGACTTTCTCCAGCAAGGTTAAGCCTTGCATATGTCTGACATCACCTTCTCCAGAAAGGACCATCAGGAAGAAGAGAGGCATCTCCTTTACTCGTTAAGAACATTGTCCTCCGATTACATTCGACCCAGGCCAATCCAAATGCCAGAGGATAATTGCAGAGCTGTCAGAATTCAAAACTTATAGACAGTATGGACATGTGATGGTTTGTTGGGGGAAATGGATTTGTCATGTGCACAATCCATGGCAGCAGATAAAATAACCTGACAATATTGCACACTTGGGGGTGCAGGGTCTGAGCCGATCATTTTGAAAGCATGCTGTTAAGACATTTGGGAAATTCCAGAGTCAGGGCTGAGCAGATCCAGAGGCTACACCAGTGCTCCATTATGCAGCTGCACAGGACCACAGAGAGCCATTCATTTCACCACACAAACTGCGCTTTCTCATTTCCACTCTGTCAAGTCGTGAAGTTCATTAAAGGGATGTTTCATAAAAATTTGATTGAGATGTGTTTAAAATAAATTAGTATGGCAATAGTGATACTCCTTTTTGAGGTTCTTAAAATAATACAAATAACTCTACTAGTTCCAAATTCCAAAATGGCAAATTTTTTAATCTGAAAGCCCAACAAACCATAAAATCTACTTATTTCTCTCCAGCTGGCCAATATGAGTGCATGCCGTGTGTGTGTGTGTGTGTGTGTGTTCTTACTCAAAAGAGTATGTATATGCATGCATGTATGTATGTATATGAGCATTTATGCATATGTGTGCATGCAGAAGCCAGAGGAGGGGAGCATCTGCTGCTCTCTATGACGCCCCTTCCACCCTGTCTCCTGCAGGAGTTCCTCCCTCTCCCTAAACCTTGAGCTCACCTCTTTTAGCTGCTGTTCGTTCGCTTGTTTTGCTAGCCTGGTGACCAACTATCTCCAGCAACCCTGCTGTTTCACTTCTCCCAGTCCTAGTGCTACAACTGAGTGTGCCCACACTTGATTTTTTTTTTTATTTTTTAAGTGTGAGCAGCCTTGGGGAATCTGAACTCAGGTTCTCATGATTACACGAGAAGTACTCTTACCCACTGAGTCATTTTCCCAGCCCTTAAATGTCTGCCTTTCTGTCAGAACGAACCTTGTATCCTGAGATGCATTTGATTTCTTCTAGGAAGAGGTTAAAATATGCAACTTTCACATGAAGCTCAGCTTCTTCCCACTCAGTGCAGTTCATGTCTCAGAGGGCTTGTTATGTATAGACTTTCACACATCTGCTACTTTGAACCTCACAACAACCCAGAGAAGCAACTCTCACTCTCTCATTTACAGGGGAGCAGAGACCTGGAAGACAGAGTTGCTTGACCACAGTTACTAAGCAGGTGGTTTTAGAGTCAGAACTCAGTGGTTTCCACCCAAGGCCACAGGCGTTCTACCTGACATAGGCAGAGGGTATTTGTGCATGTTTTCATTGGTCTCCATGCATATACCAGGCCCTGTGCCAAGCACTGGTTTGATGGGCGCAAAAAGATGTCATCACCGAGATTTTTCATATAAGTAGGCAGTGGCACATAACACATATCCAAAGCTCCAAGCTGGAACCAGGTGTTGGCATTTGAAGATTCGCTTGATGCTACATGGAGGTGGGGGACATGAGAATTCGCTTCTCCTGGTGGGGCACTGAAGAGCCCAGCACAAGCAGACTGGGAGGGGGGTAGCCTCCCCAGTGAGGTTAACTCAATCCCCAAAATGATGGCGACTGACTGTAAGGACAGAAACAGAAATAGGGAAAGGTCAGCCAAGGAGGCAGCTCTCCCTGTGAACCAAAGAAAAGCTAAACACCAGACTGGTCCAGCTGGGCTTTAAAGCGCTTGGGTCCTTGTCTGGGAACAGGACTGCTATGGTTCATTGCCCGTAGCAGACTGGCTCTGGACTCCCAGAACTAGGACTCATTGGTCTCCGGTGTCCTCATTGCAGGGCTCAGCAGTCCCGCCTCCTTCTCTCCTTCTTAGTGCTTCCGACGACGCCGCTAAACCGCCCTCAGCACCTTCCCCCACGCCAGAGCTCACTTTCAGATCCTCTGCTGAGCTGTGAACTCACCTTCCTGTTTCTTGCTCTCTGTGTGTCTTTTGGCTTCTATCCCTCTGACTAATTCTCTCACGTGATGGGTTCGGACTCTTGAGACAAAACATCTGGTTGGTTGACCTCATCACTGTTTCCCTTCCATGCAAGCATTTGCACCAGGCTCCTGATAGGCTGCGAGCAGATCTGTGGACTAAATGTCCTGTTTGAAGTCAAGTGTCCGTCAAAGATCAAATCAGCGATAGCTCTGGGGAGGAGGGCTGGTAGGGTTCTATGGGGCAGAGCCTGACCACACCTCTCTGTGCATGAAGAAAAGCTTCAGTGGGCTGGGCCGTAGCTCTGGGGCAGAGTGTTTTCCAAGCTTCTGTGAGGCCCTGTTTTCCACCTCCAGTGAAACAAAACTAATTAGTTAAAATTAAATAAAAAATTTAAACGCGTAAGTCCATGATTTATTTTCTCCTGAGATTGGCTTTTTCTGTGTAAACTTGACTGGCTAAGAACTCTCTCCATAGACCAGACTGACCTCATACTTGTGAACATCTTCTTGCTTTTGCCTCACAAGTGATAGAGCTTTATAAACATGTACTACTCAGCCTGATCCTTTAATCTATTATCTCATCAAGGAACAATAAGCACAGGATGGTCAAATAAAATTCAAGATCCTCAATTAAATCAGAATTTCTGATAAAGGCCATAAAAATGTTCTCATAGTGGTGGGCACCAAAATACTGCATACTACATACAACTTTTGTTCATTGCGTACTGAAAAGTCTGTGGAGTAACCTGCATTCTGACCTGTAAAATAAGCAATGCTATATGAGGGGAAAAGGAGACCCACCAGGTACGTGAGTTTAGGAAAACACAGCTCAGTGAAGGCCAGGGTTGGCAAGATGACTCAGCTGGGAAAAGCACTTGCCCACGAGCCTGGTGACCTGGGTTCAGTCCTAAGAAACCACATCAAAAAGCCAGATGTAATACACATCTGTAATCCCAGCATTCCTATGGCCAAACTGGAGGGTGGGGAGCAGGAACAGGAGCATCTAACTAGCTGGAAGTATACAGAGAGGCAGAAACGAGAGAAACCCTGCCTCAACAAGGTGGAAGGAGAGAACAGACTCCGGAAAGCTGTCCTCTGATCTCATCCGTGGCACAGGTCTACCATGACACATACGTGCCTACACATACTCTCACCCCACAAATACATAATAGTAATAAATAAACTTTTATATAAAATAAAAATTTAAAAACAGTGACGTAAGCCCCGACTGGAACCATAGAAAGAGAGCCAGCTAGGACGGCGCACATGAGCAGCAGCAGGCTGTTTTGTCAGGGGCCCCTCCAAACATCTTCATGATCTTTGCCACAGAAATTACCCAAGATTGCATGTTTGTCCCTGGACATCAGCTCATCCTGATTAATCTGATCTGGTTGGTCAGATAGATAGTCCCAGTCTTGACACCATTTACCACCCACTTCAAAACTGCATACTGGCCTTTCCATTTGATAGCCTGCAGCGGCCCATAGCCTGGTCGCTAGCAGAGTCTCTCTGGCGTTCACATTGACTCTACTCCTGCTCCTTGCCAGAGGAATTCGGCCACTCTACTGTTTTCTGCATCTCCGTTACCTGATACAACTACTGAGAGCATGATGTATCTGGGTCCTAAAGATGTTAATGGCTGAGAAGGAAGGACTGAGAGATAGATGGCTTAGTCTGCTAAGGGCTTGCCACACTAGCATGAGGACCTGCGTTCAGGTCCCCAGCACCCATGTAAAGAATCCAGGCACAGGGGTTTGCATCCATAACCTATGCATGTGGGGAGTGGAAGGCAAATGCAGGGCTTCACTAGGCAGCCAACCTAACCAATCAGTGAGCTAGTGAGCTAGCTAGAGTTCAGTGAGAAACCCTGTCTCTAAAAGTAAGGCGGAAAGCAACGGAGGAAGGCATCCAGCATGAACTGCTGACTGCAACACACACACACACACACACACACACACAGAGGCATGCACGCACGCACAGACAAACACACACATACTGCAGAGGGAAAAATGATAAAAATGGAATAAAGAATTTGTAATTTTATAGTAACAACTACCAAGGGAAACTGTGATGAAGTAAAGCCAATAAAACCGATGTAGCCTGTGACTTTATTGATATATAAGGTTTGACTATGAGACCAAAACAGGAATAAAAACAGTATACCTTGCAAGGTAATGGGAGACCAAAATGGGAAAAACATGCCCTGCAGGTTAAGGGTTTTGTTTACAGTTAAGACAGTTAAGAATAACTTCCTGATAGTTCTATGTTTGTTTGACCCATCTACACCAGATGTGCTTGATCACACGTGGACGGGAGTACATAGGCAGGAAATATGTCAGGATGTATGCTTGCCCACAATTGGACCTGATGAGATATGCAAAAAATTATGGCTTTCTAAGCTCCTTTAACATGACTTGTGGTCATTTCCTGGGAATCCAGGTATGGACCTAGCCAGAGTCTATCCACCTGGACAGTCTTTATCTAAAACTTGCTTCAAATCTGGCTTTAAACTGTGGGAATTGTTTTATTCCCAAACAGCAGAACTAACACTGACCCGTGGAAAAACTAGAACATGTTGGCTATATCGATGGCATAGCTTGTTTATGACAATAGCTGCCTTTACAACTCAGAATTCTGTGTGTACCCAAAGATAAAATGAATCTTTAGCAAATGGCGTCTTAGTGGACAGTTGTAAGTCTATTACAGTTCTTCTGGAAGCTAATAATCCATTACCACACTTCTGCCCCCATGGAGGCCACGTTCATCCTCTCTATCAGACAATAACCAACAACACCCCTGTTCAGTCACCATGGCTAATGGAAGCGCTACAACTTGGATGAAAAAATGTACCCCAATAGTTGGGAGCCAAGGAATACCACAACATCACACCACACAACAAACCTCACACATGAGATTTATTGGAGGCTCAGGTGAGAGTAGGGAGCTGAGCAGAAGGCAGGGTTTATATCAAGTTTCTTGGGAGGGGAGGTGGAACTTTTCAGGGTGACTTGGGATTGGTGGGATTCTGTGGCCTGATCTTGGGGCAAGCTCAGGGATTGATGAGAGTGGCCTGGCCACACTCTCACCTGAGGACTGAGCTGTTAGGACCAATGAAGAAGTCTGGGGGCTGGGGCTGGCCACTTGCACACCTCGAGGGCTAACAAAGTTTATGAAGTATACAAAGTTTACAAAGGGAGCATCTGCAAGATGGAGTTGGCATGAGGAGCCACCATCTAACTCAAAGTCTAGGATACTAGACAAAGAGGATGCAAGCTCTTGGTCAGTTTTATATGTGGTTCCTCTTGGCTCAGCAATTTATTGGCTAAAGGATTAGTTATCTGTCCTTCTAACACTGGTTCTCTGCCTTCCTGATGCTACAGCCCTCTAATACAGTTCCTCGTGAAGTGAACGCCCCACCACAAGATTAGTTTTGTTGCTACTTCATAACTGTAATTTTGCTATTGTTATGAATCGTAATGTTAATATCTGTATTTTCTGATGGTCTTAGGCAACCCCTGTGAAAGGGTCATTTGACCATGGAAGGGGTCATGACCCACAGGTTGAAAGCTACTGCTTTATCAAATCCACTATCCATGGTTGGAACAAGAACTTGATAACAGCAATTAAGGCACCTGCCACACAAAGAAGAAAGAAGGAGGAAATAACATCATTTTTACGTGAGGGTGAGCACTGTAAAGAGCTCTCTCTGGCAGGTCAAAGCCCCTTGTTATCCCTTGTCCTGCTCTCTGGGAAGGATTCCATGTTGAGTTTTCTTCAGGGTTTCCTACTCTACTCTCTAAGGGATTCATGAAGACCGGCCAGCCTCCACAGCCCACTTCCTGCTCAGACAAATTTAGGACAAAAGGATAAGGCTTGGCCAATCAGAGATTATTTATCTGAGCGTGAGATCTTTGTAATACAATCCCCTCAGTAACAATAACCTTCCCACTTCTTTACTTCCAGTAAATTCCAAATACCGGTGACCACACCCAAAGTCTTTTCCTAGACCTAGTTCTGAAATCTAAATCTAATTATTTGCTTTCTTGTCTCCATAGCTTTCTTTGTACCTAGCAGCAGCTACCCTTTGACCATGTGAACTATTGGCTTTGGTGGAAAAGCTCCACCCTTAATCTGAGTCTTGCTGCAGGGTAGGTTTCAATATCTAATCCTTTTTTTCCTTTTTATTGTTTTTATTGAGCTATATATTTTTCTCCACTCCACTCACTTTCTTTCCCTTCCCTTTCTACCCTCTCCCATGATCCCCATGCTCCCAATTTACTCAGGAGATCTTGTCGTTTTCTACTTCCCATGTAGGTTAGATCCATGTATGTTAGACCCTCTTAGGGTCCTCTTTGTTGTCTAGGTTCTCTGGGATTGTGAATTGTAGGCTTTTTTGTTTGTTTGGTTTTGGCTTTGTTTTGTTTTTATTTTGCTTTATGTCTAAAAGCCACTTATGAGTGAGTACATTATTATATTTGTCTTTCTGGGTCTGGGTTGCCTAACTCAATACGATGTTTTCTAGACCTATCTGCAGTTTTCAAGAGTTCATTATTTTTTTTCACTGTGTAGTACTCCATTGAGTAAATGAACCACATCTTTTTTTTATCCATTCTTCGGTCAAGTGTCCTTTAAGTTGTTTCTAGGTTCTGGCTATGACAAATAACGCTGCTGTGAACATAGTTGAGCACATGTTCTTGGATCAAAGACCACAACATAAAACCAACTACACTGAACCTCATAGAAAAGAAAGTGGGAAGCACACTTGAACACATTGGCACAGAAGACCATTTCCTAAATATAACCCCAGTAGCACAGACACTGAGAGAAACAATTAATAAATGGGACCTCTTGAAAATGAGAAGCTTTTGTAAAACAAAGGACACTGTCAACAAGACAAAATGACAGCCTACAGCATGGGAAAAGATCTTCACTAACCCCACATCATACAGAGGGCTGATCTCCAAAATATACAAGAAATTGGTCATCAAAAGCATTATGGTTTAAGTAAATTGCTGCGGTTCCCCTGAGGGGTGCAGTGAGCAGCGGTCCCGAAACCACTGCTGGCCAGAAAGGCAGCTGCATCCCAGGCAGGGAGCCCCCAAGTGGCCCATGGGTCCTAAGCAGGGAGCTGCATGGCAGCGGGTGAGAGACTTCAGTGGGGCAGCCAGTCCCACGAGGAGTTGCAGTCCTGGCATGTGAAAGATGGAGGGATAGGCACGCCATGAAGAGTAAGTGGGTATTTATTTAGTGGGTTGTGGAAGGAAAAGGGAGGAAGGGAGAAGATGAGAGAGAGAGAGAGAGAGAGAGAAAGAGAGAGAGAGAGAGAG
>LOEQ01000918.1:236342-250912 GCA_001685075.1 Bramus lutescens | reverse complement strand
AGAGAGAGAGAGAGAGAGAGAGAGAGAGAGAAACAGTGGGGGGAGGGGAGAAGTAGGGAGAGGCAAGTAAGGCAGAAGCTGCCTCTTTGAGAGAGATGGAAAGGAAGAGAGCTCAGGCTGGAAGCAGAAGGAAGATCTGCCTGCCTCAGCAGTGGACAGGGGAAGGAGTGGGCAGGACCTGTCTCTAAAAGGGACAGGACAGATCATGACACAAAAAAAAAAAACAATCCAATTTTAAAAAAAATGGAGTACAGAACTAAACAGAGAACTCTAACAGAGGAATCTAAAATGGCTGAAAGACAGATACTTAAGGAAATGCTCAATGTCCATAGCCATCAGAAAAATGCAAATCAAAACAACTCTGAGATTCCATCTTACCCCTGTAAGAATGGCCCAGATCAAAAGCACTGATGACAGCTTATGCTGGAGAGGTTGTGGTGAAAAGGGAACACTTCTGCATTGCTGGTAGGAGTGCAAGCTGGTACAGCCCCTTTGGATAGCTGTATGGCGATTTATCAGAAAATTAGGAAACAACCTTCCTCAAGACCCAGCAATACTACTTTTGGGTATATACCCAAAGAATGCTCAATCATATCAATATCTAAGTCTTAATGGTCTTTTCTCCTCGTGTGTGTGTGTGTGTGTGTGTGTGTGTGTGTGTACTTCTTTCTGGTCTTAACCCCAATTTGGGATCCAGAATCAACAAGCTTCTCTAAATCTTGGAACTCTTTTTATTCTCTATTTTTCTTCCTTTATAGTTTATACTGGTAATTTATTGCCAAAGATGATCATTTTCTAGTAGTAATTTGTCATAAGCAGCAAGGAGTGCAATTCAAACACACATGAATTCTGAAATTCCGTCTCTCTATAAAGACTTTCTCTAGAAAGGCAGATGCCTGGGCAGACTTACACACAATGGCAGAGAGCTGATTTCAGACAGACTTTGCTGCAGTGTACTATAATACACCATTTTTCTCAACCCCCTCTCTTGTTCTGTCTCCCACTTTTTAACTAGTGAGTACTACCTATTTAGGATTTTTCACATTTTTTTTATCTTCATACATTTCCATTCCTATTGAGAGGCTGGTTTCTCTCAACAGGAATGAGATAATACTACAGTAGATAATCTGCTGTTAAAAAGAGACCTGAGCTATATCATGACTCTGACACAAGAGAAATCTGTTTCCCACTTGCCTGACTATCAGGCAGTGGCTCTGCTACATACAATAAGTGAGGAACAGGACTCCTTTTCCTGTCCTCTGAAGCTGAGTACCCCATAGTTCTACCTGTTACACCTGACAACCCTGTTTATTATTAGAAGGAGGTTTGGATATCCACCCAAGGCCTGGCTGGTACAAAGGAGAGAGTAAGCATGAAGGGAACACCTTTTCTCTATTAAGAGAACACCCAAAATTGACACCAAAACATGAGACTAGAAAACAGGTATAGAATGCCGTAAGCATGAGACCACAAGGCATAACTCCAGGGAAGGCATGTGCATGAAGGGGGAGGGGAGACCTATGGACATGGAAAGCTGTCCCCTCAGCTAGTTCTTGGATGATCTCCATGGAAACAGAGGAGCACGTGGGAGCAGACCATGGAAGTCAAGCCTGTGTTCCTTCATGGTCAGACACACATAAGGAATTTAACGAATGCTTATCAGTAGAAAAGAGAATGTAAGAGGGATGTTGTCCAGAAGACAGAACAGCTTGACCTGTGATGATTTAGGCAGATACTGAACTTCTACAGAGATCATGGAGCAGGAACCATAAGGAGAAGCCCAAGGGCTTCCATTTTCTCTGAGAATCATTTCCTGTTTCGCTCTCTGAGATGAGCTCGCCAAGAAAAGTGAGATTCTGAATCCATGTGTCTATAATAAGATGTTTCCAACTTGAGCCTATCTGATTGGACAGGAGTGGACAACTGACCCTAAACACATGACCAAGTGTTTTCCTACCAGGAATGTGGAATTGGGCCAGTGAGAGATGATTAGTGAGTAGTAGGTGGTCCTTGAAAAAGGCATATGGTCACATAGCATGTAGTCTATGTAACTTTAGGGATTACTAGCTATGCACAGTCTTCTATACTTCTAGAGCTACATAACACACAATTTGAGAGCTACATAACACACAATTTGAACAACTGAATTTAACAGTCCTACTGGAGCTGTAAGGCTAAAATGCGCACGCTTGATTATATACTTGTAAAAAAATGTATATATTATATAATATATATTTTATAAAGTTATGCTAGTAATTCAGGTCGGGGAAGGAGTTTTCTCTGTATGAAAAAGTACCTTGCTGATCTAACCAAGGAGTTCTCCAGAAACAAACACGTGTTGGTGCCATGATATCAGAAACAGGAAGCCATTCTGCTTGAGACAAAGGAAAAACTTTCAATTTCTGGGTTTTCTCCTGAAACAGGGAGAGAAGTATTTGAACAACGCCATTTTAGGTGTAACTGATAGCCTGCTACCTGGAAATCCCCCTTCAATCAGGAGTGAGGGCTCCTGGGGGTAATAAAAAAAAAAAGAAGGCACTTCAATCAGGAGTGAAGGCTCCTGGGGTAATAAAAAAAAAAGTCGCTGAAAATGTAAAGGAAGTAGAAAATATCAGGTGTTCAAAACTCCCGAGACAAAGGAAAAAATATTTGTGAGGGATGTGTTGATAAGCTGTACCACACTCAGATAAGCCCCCATGGGACATGGTTGTTTCAGCAGGCCTTCCCAGAACCAAGGGAAGAGAGCACAGCCTAGAAGTGAATCCACACATCTAAAGCCAGCTGATTTTCAACAAAGTACTGAACATCCATGTTATAAAAAGTGCAAACTCTTCAATAAATGATGCTGGGGAGACTGGATATCCATATAAAAATCCATGGCAGGAGACCACTGTACCTCTCCAGCTCCAAAACTCAACATGGAATGGATCTAAGGGTGTTGGGATAACCTTTGGTACACGGGTTAAAGATGTGTCTCTATTTTATCTCACCTGTCTAATGCACCTTCTGGTTGGTTTAGTAAAGAGCTGAATGACCAATAGTTAGGCAGAAAAGGATAGGCAGAACTTCCAGGGAGAGATAGGAACTCTGGGAAAAGAATCTGAGGAACAGGAGATTCATCAGTCAGATGTAGAGGAAGTTGGATATACAGTATTAAGAAGAGGTAGCAAGCTACATGGCAGAATGTAGGTTATTATAAACAGGTTAATTTTTAAAGAACTAGCTGGGAACAAGCCTAAGCTAAGGCCAAGCCTTCATAATTAACAAAAAGTCTCCATGGTTATTATTGGGGAATGGGTAGTCCAAAGAAAGACCTGCTACAAAAGATTTTTTTTAATTATGAGTATGTGAGTGGGTGTGGGTGGGTGTGAGTATAGGCTTGCACACTTGAGTGCAGTGCCTGTAGAGATTAGAAGAAAGTGCTAGAGTCTCTGGAAACCCATTGTGAGCTGCCTTGTGTGGCTTCATGGGGTGCAGCTTCAGTCCTCTGCAAGAGTAGTATTTGCTACTAATTGCTGAGTCATGTCTCCAGACTTAATATTGAAATGTAAAACCTAGCAAGGAACAAGGGAAGTTGAAATAGAGACCACCTGTGTTGTTGTATTAAGCAGACTCTGATGCGTCAACAAGTATACAAAATGTTACAATTGCTCAACAAGTTTATGAGGTGGTGGAGGACTATAACACATGGCAGGGCAGTAGCACATGAACTCACAATAGTGACAGGAGCATGTACAAAACCCATGCAAACTCAAGCTGTGCACAACCCTCCATGGAGCTGGTAGGTGGACACAAAGTCCTATCTCTAGCTGAGGCCCTATTAGAAATTGATGGCTCCTTGGAGATGGAGAGTCAGCTTTCTTTAAGGGTGTAGCCCCTGGTAGATTGACCAGGCTCCAGCATAGCACAGATTGGACCTGATAGGGAGAGGGGCTAGAGCAATTAGGAGCACTGGCTGTTCTTCCAGGGGATCCAGTTCAATTCCTAGCACTGTAGGCAGAGACTACTTGTTCATGTCCTGGCCACCCAGAACCAAATAATAACACAGAAACTATATTAATTATAATACTGTTTGGCCAATAGCTTATGTATATTTCTAGCTAACTCGTACATCTTAAATTAACCCATTTCTATTAATCTGTGAATCATCATGAGGCTGTGACGTACTGATAAGGTTCTGGTTGCCAGCTGGCATCTTTTCACTTTGACAGCTACATTGTTGTCTCCCTGACTTCTGCCTTCTTTCTCCCAGCATTCAGTTTAATTTTCTTGCCTAGCTCTATTCTGCCCTGCCATGGGTCAAAGCAGCTTTATTCATTAACCAATACAAGCAACACGTATACAGAAGGACTGACCACACCATTTCCCCTTTTCTATCCAAATAAAAAGGAAGATTTTAGCTTTAACATAGCAAGATTACATACAACAAAACAGTTATCAAGCAAGAATTATAGTTACAATATTTAGTCCATCTACATTTGGGAAATTAAGGAAAATATTCTATCTTCTCTTATCTTTGTGAGTTTAAAGTTTTATATCTAATCTATCTTTTATAATTATAACTTACTTTCTTCAACTCCATCAAAGACTCCAGAAGGATATAATATTACCTAAGTAAACNACAGACTCTTTCATGGAACAGAGACCCAGAAGGACTGTCTCACCTTTAGGCAAGCTCAGCAATCATTTTTCTGTGGGTCCTGCATGTCCAGTTCATACAGCATACCATCAAGCAGTCCAGGAAAGAGCAGGTTTTTTGCCCAAATGGCTAACCAACTCCATAAGGAACCTCTTTAATATACATCATCCTCTTTGAAGTAGATTGGTGCTACCAGGAACAGAAGTTTATCTCATTGTCTTGAAAAGTCCTAAGTTCTTAAACATTTTAAATGCCATATTCTGTTAGTCTTTGAAAGATTTAAAGGATAACTATTCATCTGAAATATATCTTTGTAATCTGAAAAACCTAACTAACATGACTACAAGTTTGACTATTATAGATGACTATTAACTTGTATTTCTTAATTATACATTATATTTTTAAGTGAGTTGAATAAATATAATACCTTAACCAAGAGCAGAAATATACATATAACAAAATTGACCTTAAATTTGTTTCAATAGATCCATATGAACACAAAGAATTCATCTCTATTTCATATCCCCCTTTAAATTTAAACAAACATTTATAAACCATTTTTGGGAATTTGGGCGTAGTTCTTCCCAAACTGCTTCCTGCTTTTTGTTGGGTGAAGTATTCTTGGGTGTTCATGGCAATCTTCCAGGGTATCTTGGTCCATTAAACTACATTAACCTGGAAGGAGTCCGCAGGTTCTCATCTTCTGTGGAAACAAAAGCAGTACCGCTTTTCCAAAGCACCATATTCTTAGACTCAAATTTTAAAGTCAAGATAACTTTATGCTGGTTTAACTTAGCAGCCCATGCAATGAAATATCTCTCTGCAGTCAAAAAGTTCAAAGAAAACACAATAATATACATAATCCAGACTCTGAGTATATTCCATCTTTATGTAGCTTATTTTTCTTACTCTATTACTTTTTCTACAAGTTTAATATTTATTTTGTTATCTTTACTCCTTTAATATATGACTGTCTGTATTCTTTTATATAATAACAGCCTATACTCTTTTTCCTCTCTCTCCCAAGCCTATGTGTATTTATCTAACACTATGATCCATTTAGAGGTCTACTTTTTTATCTGAATCTATCTTTATTACATATCTATAATCATTTTCTGACAAGGAGCACCTTTTTTTAATGCTAAGAGAGTATGGCTAGGACTAAGGCTGCTTTGCCTTTTGGCTCTGGCCAGTCCAACATGGTAGAGGTCTATTTACCACCAGCTCTATAAGCCACGCTCTCTGCCCCAACTCCAGGGACGCAGTGGGTCCACTTTGCCATCAATCAACCTGTAGCAATCTGCTCACAAACCCCATTCAAATGCTTGGCCTCCCAAAAGAGCCAGAGCTGTTTGTGCAACTAGCACAAACCAGGAAGCCTTCTTAAAGAAGCCGTACAGGTTTTGCCGCTATCACTGAGTCAGGAAGCCTTCTCTTAAAAAAAATCATGCCTCTGCTTGCTTCTAGCAAACAGAGCCCACACAAGAAAATGTTGCTACCAAAAAGCTGTGCTTAACTCTGTACTTTTGTGTTTAGAATTTCTTTCCAAGCTCTCTCAGGTTTTTTGTGGATGGAGTCGGCCCATGTTGGCATGCCATTTTGTTGTCAGAGGGTGCTTGTTCATTTCCCAGCAGCACAAAACCAAATAATAAAACAGAAATTATATTATTTTCAATACTGTTTGGCCAGTAGCTTATGCATATTTCTAGCTAACTCTTACATCTTAAATTAACCCCATTGCCATTAATCTGTTAAATCAGTATGAGGCTGTGGCCTACTGTTTAGGCTCTGGATGGCGGTTGACAACTTTCTTCTTTGACAGCTACATGGCATCTCCCTGACTGCACCTTCTTTCTCCCATAATTCAGTTTAGCTTTCCCACCTAGCTCTATTCTGCCCTGTCATAGGCCAAAGAAGTTTTATTCATTAACCAATAAAAGCAACACATATACAGAAGGACTACCCACACCAAGCTCCCACATTTTGGTCAGAATCATCTATAACTCCAATACCAGGAGATACTGAGGGTGCTTTCTCTGGCCCTCAAGGGCATTAGGCATGTAAGTAGTACACAGACATAAATACAGGCAAAACATTCATGCACAAACGATGTGGGATTCCCCTCTGTATGTTATGAATATGTTTTATTACCATTGATTAATAAAGAAGTTCCTTTGGCCTATGGCAGGGCAGAATATAGATAGGCAGGAAAACTAACCTGAATGTAGGGAGAAAGAAGCCAGAGTCAGGCAGATGCAAAGTAGCTGCTGAAGAAGAAAGACACTAGAACCTTACCAGTAAGCCATACCTCGTTGTGATGCACAGATTAATAGAAATGGGTTAAGTTAAGATGTAAGAGCTAGCTAGAAATATGCCTGAGCCATCGACCAAACAGTGTTGTAATTGATACAGTTTCTGTGTGATTATTTGGGTCTGGACGGCTGGGAAATGAATGCGCAGTCTCCAATTATACATATATAAATAATCTTAAAATTATTTTTTAAAACAGAGAAGAGAACATGAAACTGGGTGAGTAGGGAGGTGGATGTGGATCTGTAAGGAGTTAGGAAGAAAGGGTGAATGTGATGGAAATACAGTGTATGAAATTCTTATAGAAGGGATGAGTTTTTTAAAAAATAGTTTGTTTCACTTATACACCAATCAGAGGACAATCTTTTTCTGAGTGATGACTCAGCCCAGGCTCGTTTCACGTTGGGGCTGCACTGTCCCCTAGAACTTCATCTTTATTGATACCCAGCCAGCAGAAGACATGGAACAAAGGGGTAACACACCAGCTTCTTGGCCTAGAAATGGCTTCTATCGCAGCCATTCAGATTCTCTTAGCTAAAGCGGACTCACAGCCACACCTAACCGTATAAGGCAAACTGTTCTTGCCCTGAGTTACTCCATTTTGTACAGGAGCAAAGGCACTACTCTATGCCAGCTTGTTACTCTATGTCATTGAGCAGCACTTTGCTGAGATGCTCCACTTCGAATACAAGTGTTAACACAGAATTAATTATAATAAGTAATTAGTTATCTAATGGGCTTTAGATGCGCATAACTTATGGAGAAGAATAGCCACCATCTGACTGGCACAATGATAAGGCACACAATGATCAATAATGCCACACTAAGAAAAGATTACCTGTGAGCTTACTTAATTAAATCAGAGTTTCATAGATATATGGATTTGCTGGACTATATCCAAGAGACAGGCACATGAGCTTATGAATGACACCAGCACAAGGGGCCACAGAGATGACTTGGTTGGTAAAATGCTTGCCTTGCAAGCACAAGAACACAAGTTCAATTCTAGAACCACATTAAAAAACAGAAAGCCAGCCTAGGGGGAGTACATTTGCAATCCTAGCACCAGGGAGGCATAGACAGGCACATCCCTAGGGCTGGTTGCCAGCCAGCCTAGCCCACCTAGTAAGTTCCAGACCAATGAGACACCAAGTCTCAGAAAGGAAAGGTGGGCAGAGTCTGAGGAACGACACCTGGAGGTTGTCCTCTGACTTACACCCCCCCCAGAGGCACGCACATGCACACACATGCACCTGTACACACACATCTAAAACAAGAGCAGTGTAGTACTGCAAGTCTTCTATGTAAAGCATCTGAAAAGAGAGGTATGTTAGCATGTGGGTCACTTCTGGAGTGAACCCCCATGAAGCCTGTCCAGCCTCCATAACCTACTTTCTGCTCAGACAAATTTAGGACCAAAAGATAAGGCTTGGCCAATCAGAGATTATTCATCTGAGCTTGGGATCATCCACTCAGTAACAATAACCTTCCCACTTCTTTGCTTCCAATAAATTTCAAATGTCAGTGGCCACACGTGAAATCCTTTCCTAGAGCTAGCTCTGGAGTCTCAAGGATCTGCTGCCTGTCTCAATATCTTTCTCTGGACTTAGTGGCAGCTGCCTTCAGACCCTCAGAACAATTGGTTTGGGTCGCTTTCGACCCCACCCTTAATCTGATTTTTGCTGGGCCAAATTACTACAGTATCGTGTGTCTGTCCATCTGTCTACCTGTGTCTTATTCCCAACTTGAGGTCCAGAATCAACAAGATTTTCCAAACTGGAGGCTGTGTTTCCTTTCATTTGTCAGTTATTTCCAAGAATCATGTTTTTCTTGTAATCTGTTACGAGCAGCAAAGGACTCAATTCAAAGCGAGGAACTCGACTCAAATGCCCACAAACATTCTGCCGCTTTTAAGGGCTTCTCCTGGTGCTGTAATCTCATCAAATGTCTTGCCGTACTTGCAGAGTTTAGTAGTCAACAATTTTAAGAACTGTTTGGTACTAATAACATGAGACACCATCTTTATAGCCTCCTCTGGGGTTTTGTGGTTGTTATTGATGTTTCCTTTTTTGGTGGATTTTTTTTTCTCCCATTGTACAACTGAGTGCCCCCTTTTTGGGTATTTCACGCATTCTTATTCCCTTTCCTATACCCGTTTCAACATTATTTAAGGTAGGTAAGCTGCCTTAATCTCAGACACATTGGAAATCTGTTTTCCAGTTCCTAACAGTGTGATACAAACACTCTTGGTCATGTGGTTGCCATCTCCACACAGTGAGACTCCTTTCTTGTGGGAAATTTGTTGTTCTATACGCCCATGTTATATATGCAGGTGAGGAAGATGTAAAAGAGGGTGTTTGCTGACTTCAACTTCTGCCCCAGAAAATGGCCACGTAACTTCCCTTTGTGTCCCACGGGCATTAACTCAGTCGTGTGACCCCTCCCAATTATAAGGGAAGCCAGAGAATTAGTCCCTGACTGAGCACACTTTTCCAGCAACAGTTCTGTACTTCCAGAGGTCAGGCTGTCTCTGGTCCACTGCCTGTTTTTGTAAATAAAAATGTCTTGGAGCACAACCATGTTCGTTCATTTCTGTGTGATCTATGGCTGCTTTTACACTGTTACAGGGGAATTGAGAAGTTCCAACAGAAGCCATAGGATCTTCAAATCCTAAACTATTTCCTATTTGGCACCTTACGCAAAACAAAAATTGTCAACCTCTTGGCTGTAGTTTGGATCTTGACTGTCCTCCAAAGGTCTGTGTGTTACAGGAACCAGCCTCCCGTGCTATTGGAGTAGTGATTCTCTTAAGAGATGGGGCCTACACTGGGAGCCTTGAAGGACATATTGAGTCCCTGATCCCTCCCCTTTTCTGCCTGGCACCAGTGAAATAGGCGGTTAGGCACCATGTGTCTCTACCACGACAGCCAAGAAACAGCAAATTATTGAAAACTCTACAGCCATGAGCCAAAACCAACCTTTCCGCCTTAAAAAATGGACTCATCACAGATTTTTCTTGTACTCACAGAAAGCTTCCAACCATACCTGCCCTTCCCCTTGGGGTCTGGAACTTCTAAGGCAGTCTTGCACCACAAGGGGGAGTCTGGAATTGCTAGGGCCCACCACCTGGAATCTAAAAATAAAGCCAACCTAACAGAAGGTAGAGGGAAGAGATGGAGAGAAACCAAGTCCCAATGACCTCATGTAAACCCAAAGCCAAGCTAGCCTGGAGCTTTTCAGTTAGGTGATGCAATACAAGTCCTTCTCCATTTAAACTACTGTGAACTGAGTCTCCTGTCTCATCAGAAAGGGCCCTTCATGATAACCCCTCACTCTCTAGCGACGGCAGGCAATGTTAAGAAAAGTTTCCTTATAATTTAGACATAGAGATAGAACCAGTTTGATATAATACCCCAATGGGTCTGACAGGGACCTGGCCAAGCTGACTGAGGCATGCAACCAACACGTGTCACTCGCCTGAATTAACCCTACAAGCTTTTTGAGACCCGGATGCCTGACGGCTTGCCTCTAAATGTTTCGTGTCTCTGTCTGAGTCTATCAGATTTCTCAGAGCAGTTCAAGTGAGAGTAAGAGACCCAGATTCAGTGAGGCAGCTGCTCGGTGATCCCAAAGCCCTAGGAGACCTTGGATAAAACTTGGCTAGGAAACAAAGGCAGAGATTTCTAGTCCAGTCTGCCCTGGAGAGACACGGTCATCTCACGTAGTGAAACATAAGACGCAGTCTCTCTTCTAGGCTGAGCCCTGGGAGCTCTCTGCAGGTGTACTGGCAGAGCGTGGAGGGGCTGGCAGAGGCCAGGTGGCTTTGTTCCCCCCCCTCCCCCCGTGCCTCCTCCTTAGAAGTTGCTCATGACTGCAGGAGCTGGTGGTGTTATATAACACAGGCTTAGCTGGAGACCACATATAGAAGAACCTTTTAGACTTCGACAGACAGGCAATGCACTGACATCCTTGTGTGTTCTAGGTTTCCTGTGAGGTGCTCCTTCTAAAGACAAACACTCGTTCCATGATAAGAGTCTTCTACAGTAGGGCCAACAATAGTAATGCCTGTGTTTCTAATAATTCTTGGCATGGGCTATGCAACTTCCTTTCACGGATCTCTAAGAGCTTTGGAAACATTTGCTGTGAAATTAACTACACACACACACACACACGTCTATGCTTACATTCAAAAATAGCCCTATGAATAAACAAAAGGTGATTACACACACCCCCTTTTAATTAACAAACAATCCACCTGTAGCCAAATGTCCTGAGACATGAATAAGAAACTCAACACGCAGGAGATAGAAATGAATCCAACTGTTTTTTAACCCTTTGTAAAAGTCTGAGAACACTGTGTAAAGAATGTGGTTTCTGAGCTCAGGTATGTAGGGCAAGAATGCTCTAAGAGATTAAAGTACAAAAAGACAGAGGTTCTGAGCACGTAGAAACCTACGCTTGTACGGAGCTCGCCAGACCGATCAAAGTCCCTCTGGGTCAATCCGTGGGGTCTCAGGTTGGAGGCCCACCAGAGGTAGTTCTCTTCAGAAAAATAAATATCATCCAGGGGTGAAAAGAAAGTTTAAATTACGGTCATCTATGAGCAAAACACTGGGCTGAAGCCAGACATGAGCTGAGGGGTGAGGCAAGTTTAGATAAACAAGCCAAAATCTGAGGTCAGGTAGAATGGTCAAGCACAAGGTAAATCAGGCAAATGGTTCTGGGACAGAGGCATTCTTTTCATGTGTGGCTACAGGGATGGCAGATCTGAAAACTGTAGGACAGGCAAGCCAGCAACCTGCAAATTCAAGTAAGAGATAGCATTTCTGCCTTCAGTCTGAAATTTATAAAGTTGGCTAACCAGATTTCAACTCCAGCAGAATTTCCCAAGTGTTAAGACAGAATTCTTCCTCTCTAGGAAACCTTTGTCTTTGCGCTAAAGGACTTCAGCTAACTAGGTGAGGCCGTGTACATCATCGAAAAACCAAACCAAACCCCTGCTTTATTTAAAGTCAATAAATTTTAAATGTGAACCATATCTACGAAGTGCCTTCACCGCAGCACTTAAACAAGAGTGGCCAAGCAACTCAGCCCAGCCTAGATGACTGACAGAAAATGAAGTGTCTATTGTGTGGCATTTACATGATTGCTAAGTTCCTGATTTATAGAGGCTTAGAGCTTGAAAGTGCTCTAGAGACGGCAAATCTAACAACCAAACAATGGCTAGAGGAAATCTAACAAGACAATCACTACGACCACCCAAAGGAGAGAGTAAGACTTGAGCCTCTAAACTCCAGTTCTGCTCTTTTCAAATTCTCTCTCTGGGCCTGGAAAGCTTCAGTGTGCCAACTCCCACGCAGTTTCTTTTTTGATCAGATTTAGTTGGCTGTAAAACGTCTTTGCGCCTTTCAGTGAGTGCCAGCTAGATGACATTCTCGTCATCCATGTATCTAGTTCTGGAATAGCCTCACGAGGAAGTTAGGGATAGCAGAAGGCTAAGTGCACAGCAACACAATTCATGGATTTCCGAAGGACTGGAAAGCATATGCGGGTGCAGAGCCTTGCCCTGTTTTTTTGTTTTTGTTTTTTGTTTTCTGTTTTTTTTTTTTCTTCTTCACTGGCTACATCTACCAGCAATTGCTTTGGGAATTCTCATTCGCACCTGTGTCTGTGTGCATTTACTCATAGAACTGGGTTGCATCATGACGGGGCAGTTCGCTTTTCCATTCCCCGGGCCTGAAATCACGGGCTCAGCTAGTTTCTGACTTTCTGTGAATGAAATAACAGTGTTTGCTGTGTGGAGCTATCTGGTCATGCACAGCACGCCTTGTGCGCCGCCTCGACCCCACCCCGGCCTCCCAGCATCCCTCTGAGGTCGGAATTCTCCTGTGGCTGGGGTGGTTCCAGGATGTGCTTAGAGCAACAAAAAACTTGGCAAAAAAAAATGATTCATACAAGTGTCGTCAATGCGAAAAGTCTTTCCGCAATAGAACCGTTGCCAGAGCAGTCTGGTACCTTTCTTTCAGTGGAGATCAGGGCGGACTTGAGAACATCACCAGAGACTAAGGCACAAAGTGACAATCTACGCCATCCTCCCCACGTGACCTGCTTTTATTTCTCTAAAATCACTTGGCAATGTGTAGGTGTTGCTGCACTGTCCCTCTCACCCCTGGCAGAATGACAACCAGGACGACCTCTAAGTTGAGCAAGTGCCCGAGGACTTGAGTGGTCTGTAGAGAATCGAACACTTACGGGCCGGGGAATGCTCGGAGCATTTCACACGAACCAAGCCCCTGACTCATCGCAGCCGCTTCATGAGGCAGGATCCGTACCTATCGTCAGGTTTTTAAACAGGAGGATGAAACAAAGAGAGGTTAAGTTAGAGGTTTGGTTTCCTACACAGACATCATAGTCTATAAACGCTAAGACAAATGTTTTTGTCTGATTTTTAACATCTTTTCATTGCTGCTGTTTTCTAGGATAGGGTTTCTCTACATAGCCCTGGCTGTCCTAGAACTCACTTTGTAGACCCGACTGACGCTGAACTCAGAGATCTGCCTGCCTCTACGGGTACTAAGGTTGTGTGCCACCACGTCAGGCAAATTTGAACATTTTTGAAACTGGGATGTGCCCTACAATTGGTGGCATACTACTGTGTCATAACTGGTCATGCAGCTTTATGTCTTTCTTATTGATGCTGAAGACAGTGATGCATCTCACAGTCAACAGCCTCTTATACTCCATGAGACATGCTATGTGGTGAGCAGGAGGGGACCAAGGGGTCTGGCCCCGAACTTTGTATCTCCAGGCTGCACAAAGGCATTCCCATCTGCCCTGGTTAGAACACTAAGGAAGAAAGCACAAGACGCAGAATTTTTGAGACCATCTCACCACTTAGCTCCTTCTGCATTTAGCCATTATTAAACAGAAGTTGTAGGTTGAGTAGGCTCAGGGGGTGAGAGTATTTGATAAACAAGCACAAGGGTGGAAGTTCAAATCCCCAGAACTCACATAAAAAGACGGGTGTGTCTCTATGTGGTCGCCTGTAACCCCAGACTGTGGTAGGCAGAGACAGGAAGAGTGTTCTAGCTGTCAGCCTGGCTCCAGGTTCAACCAGAGACTTGAGAGCGATAGACCAGGATATGGGCCATCTTCCTCTGGCCTGTGCACACATATGCCCTGCTCCAAACTCAAATAAAACAAAAACAAACAGGTGAAAAACAGAGCTGCATGCAGTTACTTGGGAAGTGCAGTAGAGCCAGGACAGCCTAAGGCAGTTTCTGAGCCTTTTGCTTTTTAACCCTAACTCTTACCATCAAGAAAAATTTCTGGTTCCCAGTCCACTACTTGTGGGAATTCTGCCCCGTTTCCTCCATGGTTAACCCACTCAGAATAAGGTTATTAGCCTAAAACTGCCCCAAATTCGCCTATACTGGAGTGATATGTATATATGAATGCATGTATGCATGGTATGTATTGTGTGTATGTATGTATGTATGTATTATCTACCAGTCTCACTTGTGAGGGAGAATTGTCTGTAATCTGTAAATCATGTTTTAAATAAACGCTGATTAGCCAGGCAGGAAGTATAGGCAGGAAAATCAGACAGGAAGTAGAAATG
>LOEQ01000918.1:157972-174184 GCA_001685075.1 Bramus lutescens | reverse complement strand
GACGTGGGGGCGAGGGGTTGGGGTGCAGCGGTGCGAGCGTGGTCGGGTCTCGGGGTCCGCAGCGTGGGCCGGGATTCTCCCCGGTGACCCCCGGCTCACCCCACTCGAGGGCGTGGGGTTGTAGAAGCCTGTTCTGCCTTCCTAAACCTTGCTGACCCCAAAGGAACGCGCGGGGACGGTGGGAGATTCCCGCGCTTGCTGAAGGTGGAAGGAGACGGTGTTTGTCTTTTTTTTTTCCTCCTGGTTCAAGAAACTTCCGACACAAGTTGAAATTGTTCAAACACTTTAATCAGGGCGACCCTCCCCAGCACACATAGTAGGCACGCACGCGCGCACACACACGCACACACACACACACACACACGCTCGCACACACTCACTCTTTACCCCTTCAAGCTTATATGTTACGTATTCTTTGTGGGGTGACAGCCGAGCTGGCAGCAGGTTTGGTTTCCTGCTGTTTGGGGCCCTTCCAACCTCTTTGGAAGTATGTAATAGTTGAGGCAAGGCCACGACAGGTAGTATAAACCAGGCCTCTATTAAAATGGTAAGAATGGCCTCAGGTGAACTTTTTTGTTGCAGAGATTTAATTGCAAGTAGGTGCCCGTTTAAACTGGGAGTGTAAGGAAAACCACTAAATATCCTTGGCACATGTGCTCTTGGAATTGACTTTGCTGGAGTGGTGTGGGATTTAACTCAGCCAAGAGGCTTTGGGCGAGGATTAGGAGCAAGGCTCGGGAAGGAATCGGTAAGACTGGGGCTTGGGATGAACTACCTTAACATGTGTGAGCTCTTTATGATGAATTATGAAAATTTATAGTGAGCAATGAGATTGCCTTTTCTTGGAATGGACTCCCATCTGTAGCGTGCTGAAAATGTACTGATGTGGGTATTAGGAGATTCTAGGGAGAGGAGAGGGTAATGTGTCTTTTTGAAATGACGTTACCTGACCTGTGAATTTAAGGTACAGGGCTGACGCTTTGATAGAATTGTTTCTTTTCGAACACTTCTGGAAAGATTTTATAGCTAAATCTCATTTGCGTTGTCCTTACTTGCATGGTAACTCAGTTTTTCCTAAAGTTGATCAGATTGACTGTACTGAGGAGTCATGTGAGGACCACTTTTCGACAGTTCTTCCACCTCCTTAAAGATAGACTTCAGCTTCTGCTAACTGAAAACTGGCCAGGACTGTTGGCTTGTTGGCAATAGCTGCTAAGAAAAAAAAAGCAATTTATTATCTACTTAGAATGTTAAACATAATTTAAGGAGTTCTTTGGGTACTTGCTTATGAGACTTTAATACAGTGCAGCTTTTTGCATGTACGATACCAGGAAATGTTTGGTAAAGTTTTGGCATATGATATAGATGATCACATGACACCTGAAAATATTTATTTTGCATGATAAGAGGGTATTTGCAGAATGTAAAATTTAGTCAGTGATTAAAGATGAATGAGAAATTACATTGTACTTTACTCTTTCTTACCTTTTTATCGATAATATTTTTTCTGGAATGAATGTGAGTTTTGCTCAAGGATGTGCAACAGTTTTTATAATTTGCTTCACCATCGTGATTGATCTATCAAACAGATTAATTCTAAATTAGGAGATACCCAAGCTGTGCTTGGAATTATTAAAGAGAGCTGATATGCCCCTTGCTCATAACTTCATGCAGCATAAAGTTATGAGGAAATGCTACAAGAAATCCATTAGGTAGAGGAAGTGTAGACTGTTCAAAAGACATGCACAAGTTACTGATCTGTTTCTCACCTTGAGCACTTTTTGCCATCATTAATAGTTAGCACTACCTTACATCCCTTTGGGAAAATTAGCCATGTAGAATTCGAATAGGAAATCTTAACATGTCTAACCAACAGTGCTGTCTTTCCTTTTAATGTACGCTTAAGTGAAACTATTCAAGTCCAATTTGACAGTTGCTGAACAATCACAGACTGAGTCACGTAACTGAGATTCTAAATGAGCAAGCACTTTAATACTTTATTTCATGTCTCTTACATTAATGTGCTACGGTCTGAACTCAGGGTCCATGCCAAGTATTTATAGTTGGGATTGTTAGGAGGTCTTTAGGTTTTGTCATTGGTTTAATTCCCTTGGCTGAAAGCCAAGACAGTTTGAGATTTACTGTAATGGTTGCCTGTACTAAATCTTCTCTGAAGTACACACGTTAGAATACTTACCCTGACTGATTTGGAAGGAGAAGGTTTGTTATCTGCTAGATGCATATAGAAGAGTTCTCAGTTATCTGCAGTTTTGCTTTCCAGAATTTCAGTGACTACTAGTCAAGTATAGTTTTAAAATATTAAATGGAAAAATTTCAGAAATGAACGATCATTCATAAAAAAACAAAAGTTTTAATTACTATAACAGTATAGTATATTAGTTATTGTTATTCCTGTTGTGTCTAATTTATATATTAAACTTTATCTAAAAATAACCATAGAATACATATACCTGTGATTTCAGATTTTTACTGGGGTCTTGGAATGTATTCCTCTAAAATAAGTAAGATGTGCTATAATTATTTAATTTAGAGATGGTAAATTATATGGGGTCTGTGTGTGTGTGTATGTGTCTACTTGGGACTCTATTATTTTCAAGTAAAATTAATGTATTTGCTTGGTTTTCATTCAGTAAATGTTTATTGAGTACCAACAATTAAAAAAATATTAAGCAAAAGAGGTTTGCAGTTTATGTGTTTTTTGTTTGGTTGGTTTTTTGGTTCTTTTGTTGTTTTTGTTTGTTTTGTTTTGTTTTTGTTTTTTTGTTTTTGTTTTTGTTCTTTTAGAGGCAGGGTTTCTCTGTGTGTAGCCTGTCCTGGAACTAGCTCTTGTAGACCAGACTGGCCTCAAAATTACAGAGATCCACCTGCCTCTGCCTCCTGAGTGCTGGGATTAAAGGCGTGCGTGACCATTGTCTAGCACCATATGTTTTAAAAGAATGTTGGTCTTCATCCTGTCTCGAAAAACCAAAAAAAAAGAAAAGAATGTTGGTTTTCATAGCTAGACAAGTCTCAAAGATCAAGATTTAATTAATTGCATTGCTGAAGCACATTTGAATGTTATAAAAGTACTATTTAGCCTACCCTAAAGCCTTGGTGTAAGCACAGATAATGAAACTCAGAGTCTCTTTTTCCATCAACTCTTTTGGTTGAATGTCTCAGCAAGAAGAACCCCCTTTGCTCCTTCTAGGACATTGCCTCACTACGCTTAGTGAAGAGCATCCTAGATGAAGAATTCTTCATCCATGAAGAATGATTCTGGCTTTCAGAATTACCTGATGGTCCCTAATGATCATGATCAACAGAAAGTATAAAGTGGACATACTTTGTCTTTTTGATACACAGTCTCATGTAGCTCTCGCTGGCCTCGAATCCACTGTGTAGCTGAGGATATTCCTGCCTCTTCCTCTGCAGTGCTGGGGTTAGAGGTACAGGCTACCACACACACTTTTACTTGGTGCTGAGATTCATACCCAAGGGCTTGTACCTATTAGGCACGCACTCCACCAGCTGAGTTCTGTCTCTAGCCCTAATCTTTGATTTATAGGGCGGTTCTTGAAAGTTTGCGTCTTGAAAGGGTAACCTAATCAATGAATCTTAACTGTGCTAAAATAAACGTGAATAGGCTCAGCATACAGCTTTATACAGAGGCTGGGTCTAAATTGAGCCTTTCTAAAGTACCCACATCATTACCTTATACTTTCACACATTTTTCAAAGTCGGCTTTAGTTAAGCCTAGCTGGAAGTGTGAAGACTTACTGATAGAAGATGAGCTTTGAAATATGCGTTTCAGATTCCCTGAAACTGGTCATGAAGATACTGGTATGTAAGAAGCACACTGGCTAACATTTAGGAATGTTACTTCCTCAAGCAAGACTGTAACTTGGATATCAGGTTAAAAGCTTATTGCTTTGAGGGGCAATGGACAAAACTGATATTTCCCATAACCAACTGAAGGTTAAAAAATATATTTGATAAATGTAGGGTGGTAACATAATATCCTTAAAACCAATGTCTCAAGTGTGTACATATATGTATATGTGTTGATAAAATTTATTTTGCTTGTTTTGTATGTGTGTGCGTGCATGTGTGCAAACATGCTCTGAGGGTTTGGGTGCACTGCACATGTGTGCATGTGGAGATTAGAGATCAACTTTTGCTATCATTTTTCAGAAATTACCACCTTGCTATAATTGTTTTTGCTCTGTTTTGTTTGTTTTGAGACAAATCTCACTGTGTATCCCTGGCTAGAACTCCTTCTGTAGACCGAGCTAGCCTTAAAATCAAAGATTGTCTGCCTTTGTCTCTTAATTATTGGCATTAAAGGTATGCACTACCATACCTGGCCTCATCATGTTTAGGACTTGAGGCTTGTGCATTACGTTAAGCTGGCTAGCTAGCAAGCCCCAGGCATCAATCTTGCACTACCTTGCCAGCACAGGAATTATAGGCACATACCAATTCTTGGCTTTTTCTTTTTTAGTGTTTTTAAATTATACATATTTTTATTTGTATGTACTTGTATGGTCCTGTTTGTTCCATGGAGTACAATATGGAGGTTGGAAGACAACTGGGTTGTTAATTTTCTCCTTCACCATGTGGGATCCAGGGGTCAGTCTCAGGTTGTCAGGCTTGAAGGCAGGTACCTTTACCCAATGGATCATCTGGCTGGGTCCAACACCTGGCTTTTTACATGTGCGCTAAGGATCAAGCACAGGTTCTTGTACTTGATGGCAAACACTTTACTGAGTGATCTCCTTAGCCTCTAAAATAATTTCAATGCCTACATTATGCATTAAAGGCAAGTAGATATCAGACAAGCACTGAATTGCAAACAGAACTTACTCTGAGTAATATGCATGAGTTCATTATTGTTTTAGCCATCTCCTTTAAAAACATTTTGTGATATTTTACTCCCCATACACCAAGAAATGCTGTTCTTATATAAAAATGGAGAGGGCTTCACAGAGGCGAGTAGGCATATTCAGCTCAGCTCTTGAGGCTGGTAACTGATTACCTGCTATTAGACTGGAATTCCAACAATATAGAAATCAGTCAGGTTGGAGCAGTTCCCTTGACCTTGGGGATATGGTTTGTGTCTGTAATTGGTCATCAGAGTTAGTGTGGAGTCTTCCACAGTGGCTCCACTCACTCTGTGCAAATGGTGTTTCTTTCTTTTCCATACAGTATTCTCAACTTTTGTTCTAATGGGATGGCTGAGTGCCACAGCTGAAAGATGATGGAGAAGACAGGTTTACTTGGTATGTCTGAAGACATATATTTAGGGTTCCCTACCCCATGGAACTTTGAAAAACACAACTTTTCATCCTTTAGAAATGAGATCCACGACGGTTAGCTGTATGACTCTTCTATTTTCACTGTCTAATTACTCATGGAAAAAAGATTCTACAGGGCCAGTCTGGTAATAGCCAAGGAAGTGGATGGGAAAAGGCAATAGTGGGACCTTAAGTGGAGTTATGATTGGGCACTGGAGCTTGATGAGTGGGACTTCATTGCTGCTCATGGGTCTGGGGCCGATTGATGATGGAGAGGGAAAGAGATTGGCCATGGCGCTGTCAGTCCATTGCTCGTCTGCCATACACTCTGCTCTTTTATTAAGCATTAGAGCAGTGTGTTGCTCCTAGCTTTCCTTTTGCTTATAACTTTCGTTGTCAGGGCAGTATTCTCTCTCCTAGGGAAAGGAAACTTTTCCCCTCAGGTTGCTTCCTGTGTAACTGCTGAAAACTAGCTTTCACCTGGAGATGACACTAGACTTTCTTCCATGTCCACAATTGATTTGCTTTTTAGATCTCATAGAAGGATCTCTGAAACCAAAAGTGTGAAAACCTCACTCTTCACCTAATAGTTGGGGGCAGCTTTTTGGGTGTGTTCAAATACCTGCATGTATGCACACATGTGCACATATGTGTGTATGCATATGGAAGCCAGAAGTCAACTTTGGGTGTCATTCCTCAAGAACTGTCTACCTCGCTTGTTTGTTTGTTTGCAGGCAAGGTCTCACACTAGGAACTAAATGGGCTTTGCCAAATAGGCTAGGCTGGCCAACCAGCTAGCCTGTGAGCCCCAAGGATCTTCCTGTTTCCATCTTCAGGACTGGGACTACACACACACACACACACACACACACACACACACACACACGTGTGCGCTTTTCCTGTGGGCACTAGGAATTGAACTCATTCTCAGGCTTGTGTGGGAACCTTGCCTACTGAGCCATTTTCCTGGCCCCCCAAGCCATTTGTTACCAAATGGATGGCCTCTCAAAGTTATTAATTTAAAGGATTGTTTCTTTACTATACCTTTACAAGAAAAAGAGAAAAAATTGCTTTCACGGTGTCTACTTATAATAATTCTTAGCCTACTGGGAGATATCAGTGGGCCATTCAGCGCTACTATAAGACTGATTTTTGGGGTACCAGCTGCTAAATGGTGCACCTTCTCATGGCATTCTGGCCAATGAGCATTTTATTAAAAATAATACAAGTGACAGGATAAAAGACCATTGTCCCACAGCAGCCATTCTTTATTAAAGTAAAATATCACCAGTGAATGAGAAATTCACATTGCTTTAAACATTTTATTTTTACAAAGCTAGATCTGTAACAGTTTTGTATCAAAATGTTTGGTCTATTTAGTTGGATACCAGGCTTATTTTGCTTTTTTTAAAAAAATGGTTTATTTTTATTTTATATGCATTGATATTTTTGCCTACATATGTGTCTGTGTGACGGTATTGGATCCCTTGGAACTGGAGTTAGAGACAATTATGAGTTGCTGTGTGGGCACTAGGAATTGAACCTGGGTCCTTTGGAAGAGCAATGAGTACTCTTAACCACTGTGCTATCTCTTTAGCCCCTATGGCTGATTTTCAATCTTTGTCCTAATAAATATTGATAGTGATAAAATCATAGTTCCCTAAGTACTCTGCAATAATTAGTTACCCTAATGAAAAATGCATCATAGACAAGGACCTAGTCACCAGCCATGTACATACATGCTATCACCACTATCCCTAAATGCAATAGGGATAGGGCATTTTATGCCCAAATAAGAAAATCGTACTTGTTGCCATAGTAAAGGCTCTGAGAAACTGATTACTTAGTAGTCACTTAAGTTAGTGATTGTATATTGCTTTTGATGTACATAATAATCTCAATTTCCCTGGGCTCTTTATAGGGCAGGGACTCAAACCCCAGGCTTTACACATGCTAGGAAAGCATGCTTGGGCTATTTTAAAGTTTCTGGCTTGGGCCCCTTGCTTTGATGAACACATTACAGGAGAAATTTGTTATCAGTGAAGTGCTTTGAAGAAGGAGCCCCTGTTTTGTCTCTGTCATACCCGAATGTCACAGCGCATGCCTCCTGGAGCTTGTTTAACTTGACCCTGAAGAGAAGAGTGCCATCTACTGAATGGCCACCACTAAGCTGAGCAGCACCTGAACTTTCCTGCAGAACTCAGGCCGTTTCTGGAGAGACCAGGCCTTGCCTCATTTGGAGGGTGTGGAAAGCTCCGAGTACCAAGAGGAATTGTTGCCTGCTTCAATTTAATTATGTTCCCCAGCAGGAGGTCTGAACACCCAATGAAGAACTAACTCAGCACTTGTCGGAATGCATGGGAAAGAAGAAACCCTAAGAAGTTGGATTGATATTAAAAACAGTCTAGCCATGAAATTAATAAACTAAGTGGTAAACAAAATTATTTTTGAGGCATTTTTATTAGTAGGTCTGGTTATTGACAGCCCCAGTAGCGAAGTTTGTTCTTTATGTCAATGTCTAAGGCCGTGATTCCTACTTGAGTGAACTCACCGATTCCAAGAGGATTTTTTTGTTGTTGTTGTTTAGTTTTTTGTTTTTAAGGTATCCTAGCTATCTTCTGGGTTTGGTTTTGTTTTCCTGTCTTCCTGGAACTAGTAGCAGGAGTGGAGAGAGCTGGAGTTAGAAAAAGCTGTCATAGGTCAGCTGGGCTACCTGGAGCAAACCTGTCCTGGCCACATGAGAAGGGCTCTGACAGCCACTTTGAAACTGTCACACTGAGAATACCCTCGATTGTTCTGTACTCATTATGTAACTAATTAGGGAACCATTTTTATCAGCCCTTTACAACCGCCAGAATCATGTTAAAGTATTACATTATCTGAAGTCTAGTAAGGCTTTCATACAAGATTACAGTCAGGAGTTGTTCAGGGACTCAAAGCTGTCCGTAAACACCATGCTGTGGTATTCCTAGGTTTACACATGTCCTTGTAGCAACTGCACAGAAAGTTCGAACCAGGATTAGAATATTTCTGTCTTCACTGGAAAAGATTTTCTTTTAAAAGGGTGAATAGATGGGTAAACAGTTGAATTTTCACTAGAATCAGGAAGTATTCATGAAGTAGGTTTTGAAGTGTTCTCTGTTTTTTTCTGTACTGTTTGTTTGTTTGTTCCATTTGCTCTTTTACTCTAAGCCAACACGAAGAGTTTATTTAGCCATGAAGTAAGTTGTTTCACATGCCTTAGCCACTGTGCCTAAAACGTAAGACTTCCTGGGAAGGGAAGGTGAGTTACTTTACATGTTTCTGCTGGAACAGAAAATTAGGGGTTTATTAGTTTTCTTTATTTTATGTATCATTTATTTTAATCTTTAGTTGTGTGTGTGTGTATGAATCTATGTGAATACAGGTGTCTGAGGAGGCCAGAGGCATCAGATGCCCCCAGAACTGGAGTTAAAGGCAGATACAGGTAGTTGCCTGATGCGGCTACTGGGAATTGAACTGGGGTCTTCAAGAAGAGTATACTCTCTTAAATGCTGAGCCATCTCTCCAACCCCACATTTTTCTTCCTCCTAAATATTTTTAGGTGGTTGTACTTGCAGTAGGACCAAGATAGCTCATGTCTACAGTACAATAACATTCAACTGTGTGCAAGTCTGAGATTCTGAGGGAAACCTCAACATCTCATACATACCAAGTACACTTTGCACACCATTAAATACGATACACTGTATGTCATCTATAAAGTAAGATTTTATTAAATTCATGGAGTCATCCAATTAGGAGATTCATATTGTGTGTAAGTGGTGGCTCAAGCCTGTAAAACCAGGACGTGGAAAGTTGAGATTCAGAAACAGGAGAACTGTGACAGATTGGACCCTGGTCTACATCTATAGTTCTGGCTAGACAGGGCCATACTGCATAGGACTGGTCTCAAAAGCAAACAAATGACTTGCTTACTCTTTTGTGCTATTTTTGTTTATTTTCTATAATTTACCCTTAGAAGACATTCTTATTAGTTTAGGAAGTTGGAGGTCATTGTTTTGATATAACTGAAAGCTTCTTTAAAAAAAAAGTGTGTGTGTGTGTGTGTGTGTGTGTGTGTGTGTATTTGTACATGCCCATGTGGTGTCTACAGGTGCCAGAAGAGGGTGTCAGATCCTCAGGAGCTGGAGTTACAGGCGGTTGTGAGCTGTCCTATGTGGCAACTGAATCCAGGTCCTCTGCAAGATCAGTTTTCTTGACCACTGAGCCATTTCTCCAGCACTAACTAAAACCTCTGACATGGTAATTCAGCAACAGTCATGCTTGTATGTAAGTCGGTCACCACTTTAGAGCGGCTGGCTTCCTTTTCTTATGTAAGGGCTGACCCTGTACCATCTAAGCAGCTAGAACTGTGAAAAGCATAACTCCTTGAGATTCTGACTTCTGCTGCTGAAAATAGGAAAAGCAGCTACAGAAACAGTACAAAAGATGTTACTTGCTTGTATGCATTAGATGCTGGATGGCAGGCACAGAAAACAGACTCCATAGAAAAGAAAACTTCATAGAGTATTTAGAAACGGGGTAAGAGTGGACGTAAAAGGAAGTTAGGATTTTACTAGTTAGAAACACCAGAAGTATTCTAGGGAGAGATTCCTGTCTATGACTTTTTCCTATAGCATGATGGAAATTATTTTTAACTGTACCTTACAATCTCTGTGTAAGGGTTAGGAGGTCACAAGACACAGTGGTGTTGGGGACTTTCCTCTCTAAGTGGTGGTCAAATATGGTCATGTGCTGCTGGTGTAATGAAGATCACGTAGACATTAGCAGTGCTTTCACAGACTCCACATGAAAATAGCAGCTCAGAGGAGCATTCTTACAAAACAGCTGAGAGTCATATTGCTTAGTCAAGTTGGCATCGGCAGAAGACTTTAGGAATCCTTATTATTCCCAACACTGAATAAGCAGTGTTCCTTTGGGGAAGAGGCATGTATTTTTTAAAGAAGAATCTCTATTCATTAACTCTTACTTGTTGAACACTAGAGAACTGTTCTGTCCATGTCTTACTGTTCTTAGGGAGGGTGGATAGATGGATGGAATGAGTTAGTGATATCATGAGATGACAGCTATTTAAACATGTTTGTAGAATAACATCTGGTTTTAGAGTTTAAGTTATCTGTTCCAGAATGTCTCAGTTATGTCACTTGGACTTAGCCATACTTATAATTTACTGCTTGAAAAAAGAGTATAACTTTTGGAGGCATATTTGGTGTTCTACATGTTAAAATATGTGAAGGGTTGTGGTACATCCTCTAAAGTTCTTGAAAGTGGTATGCTTGTCAAGGCAAAGAACATAGATCTCACTAGTTAGTTTTGGTTGCAAGGTAGCGGAGACACCTCTCTATGGGGTGAAGATCATGGAAATGGGTCGAATAGAAGACAGATACCATGCAAATCTGTGTCAACTAAGAGGATATCATCATTTTAGGAGCTTGTCACCTCTGAGAGTCTGAATTTCTCAGGAGCTGAGGGTCTTTAGCAGCAGCAGATCCTTTCCAATAACAATGAGACAGCCAAGAGAGCAACTTTTCCTGAAACATACTGCACAAACGCTAGTGTGTTTTACAGAAATGCTGCTTTCGGCTCCCATCATGATCGCATTGTGCTTACTAGTGTTTTTCCTTGTACGTGTTGCTGTGGTTAAGCCTCTGTTTAGGTTTTCATTTTTTGATCAGCTTGATGCTTCCTTCCAGTCATTCCTTTATTCATTTAGCAAATATTTATTATGCAGTTAGTAATGTGCTGGCTGGCTTCTTAGTGCTGAAGATTTAGTCAACAGGCAAACCCTTCTGGTCTAATGGAGTTTGTGTTTGTGGGAACAAATAGAAATGAATGGATGAATACATTATATGTCATGTTATAGAGAAATGTAGAACAGGGAGGAGAAACAGAACTTTGTGGGGTAAACGCCAGTTTAAATAGAATGACCAGGCCAAGCCCTCACTGAGAAGGTGGCACATGAACAGAGATGTGAAGGCAGAGGATAGTGTGTGTGTGTGTGTGTGGATATGTGAGGAAGAACATTGCAGGCAGAGGGAGCAAGCCCAGAGCCCTCCAGATCCACATAGTTGTCCTGGATGAAACAGAATGAGAGAAGGGGGAAGCAGGAAGCCTTGGGATGGTTTTGAGCAGAGATATGACAATCTAACATGTTTTTTGTTTTATTTGTTTTTTCGAGACAAGGTTTCTTTGCATAACCTTCGCTGCCCTGGAACTTGCTTTGTAGACCAGGCTGGCCTCAAATGTAGAGATGCCTGCCTCTGCCTCCCAAGTGTTGGGATTAAAGGTGTGCACCACCACCACCCGGCTGACAATTTTTTTCATTTATTTTTCTTGCGCTATACATCTTTCTCTGCTCCCCCTCTTGCCCCCCTCTCCTATCTTCTCCTGCGACCCACACACTCCCAATTTACTCAGGAGACCCTGTCTTTTTCTCCTTCCTATGTAGATTTATGTATGTCTCTCTAAGAGTCCATTTGTTGTCTGGGTTCTCTGGGCTGACATGTATTTTTTAAAGACGATTTGGCTGTGTTTTGAGAGTAGCGCACAGCAAGCGTGGCTGTGGGGAGACTGCTGAAGAGGCCGATTCAGTGAACTAGGTGAGGACTTATCTATCAGGTAGAAGGGGTGAGATTGGGTTGGATGCTGGGTGTGTATGTATTTTTGCTCATTTTACCTACCAACTATAGTTCCCTCTTCCTCCTCTCCTCCCATCTTCCCTCCCCACAACGATTCTGAGTATATTTTAAAGGTAGCACGAACAAAATTTTAAAACTAGCATGTGGGGCATAAATGAGAAAGAAGAACCAAGCTTGATCCTGAAGTTTGAAGGAGGAAGGGTGACAGCAGGACCCTGATCTGAGAGCATTCTGGCAGACAGGACTCATTAGCAGTTTGGAAGCTGCTGTGAGCAGAGGTCCCTGCCTAGCTATAGACTGAGTGTAAGTTTGGTTCCCATGTCCTCTTTTTTTGTTGTTGTTTAAAGAATACATACTCACTGGGTGGTGGTGGCATACACCTTTAATCCCAGCACTTGGGAGGTAGAGGCAGGTGGATCTCAGTGAGTTCGAGGCCAGCCTGGTCTACAGAGTGAGTTCCAGGACAGCCAGGACTATTCCACCAAGAAACCCTGTCTCAGAAATAACAAAAACAAAAAACCAGAATGCATACTCAATCCCTTTAATGACCAGAAGAAAAATTTTGCTATAGTAAGGGCTTGAAATGCTATTATACATCCTTATGCTATTGTGCTTTCATGCTTTCAAGGCCTTTAATTATCTTTACCCGAACTTTACATTTATCTTAACTTCTAATGACACTTCGTACCCAAGGATATCTTTTTGTCTATAAGTAAAATACTTTCAATTAAAATTGAAAACAAAGAAATCATTGTTATTCTCAATTAATGATGATTGTGATTGCAAATGGAGTAGCCTGGCTGTTTCTCAGTTAACGTGGTTAAAAATAGGAACAGTTATCATTATGACCCAAGAGTTCTGATAGCTATACACTCAAAAGAACACAATGTTTCCACAAAAAAAAATGTACAGCAGCGTTCATAGAAGCATTATTCATCATAGCCAAAAAGTGGTAGCGAAGCATACATCTAACAGTTAGGAAGCAGATAAGTAAGGGCAGTATATATATATCCCCACAGTAGAATGCTAATCAGTCATAAAATAGAGTGGTGTATGTGTAAGATAGAACACTGTTCATCATAAGATAAAATGAAGAGTAGCGAGACAGACAAACCTATGCAAGAGAAGAAGCAGGCACCGAAAGACACGTGCTCTGTGGGTCCGCTTACAAGACGAGTTCTGGTGCAGAGGAAGGTGAAGGAGTGAGTGTGGTACATACCAGGCTTCCTTTAGAGTGATGAGGTTTAGAACTATATAGTGGTGAGGGCTGCAATGTCGTGACTGTATTCAAAAGTCACTGAAATAGACAGTTTGAAAGAACAAACTCAATGCTACCTGGGTTATATCTCAATATATAAGAAAGTATCAGGAAAATGTATTGCATGCCTTCATATGCCCATAAAGAACAACTAACAATTATTGTGACCCTTATTTCTGAAAAAAGCACTGCTCTCCCAGGAACATGTTGGATGAAAAAAAATTTGTCATATCCAACCTGGTTTTGCTTATTTTGCTTAAAGAAGTTGAGTTCATTCAAATAGAAAACAAGAGGTGTTCTTGGGAAGTCATGAATGAATCTCTTTAATGCCCGTTTTCTAGTGATGAGCTAGTTGAGCAATAGCAGGCTTTATGGTTATCAGTTCTGTGGGTTTCAGGGAGCAGAGCCAGCTTATAAATAAGTTTGTGAGGTCTTAAATCAATAAAGATTATCTATGTTTTCCATGCCTGTAATTAAAGAATATGAAGCACTCAATTTACAATATTTCTGGCAAGCCCAAGATGATATTTAGCTACTGAAAAATGTCACCATTGAAGATTTACCTGTTTAGAAAGTACATGATATGATTCTTTAATTTGTTGTATACCATCTATCTTAATATTTTAATTTTTATTATCATATTACCACTACCACTACTACAGATGCAACCACTACTACAGTTTTGGGGTCTTTTCAGGTGTCATGTAGTCCAGGATGGCCTCCCAACTTATTATTGAGTTGAGCATGACTTTGAGTTTCGGACTGTTCTGCGCCTAGATTACAAAGGTGTGCAACCAAACAACAGTTCTATGTGTTGTCATCCTTGGCAAGTACTCTACTGCTGAGCTACATCTCAGAACTACCACCCCTTTTTGAGACAGGATCTCACTGTGTAGCCTGGGCTGGCCTCATTCTCAATCCCCTTGTGTCCTAATCTCCCATATATTGGGATTATATTTGTATGCCACCATGCCACCTAGTGTTTTTTCTTTTCTTTTTCTTTTTCTTGGCCAAAATGTAATTCATATAACATAAAATTAACTCCTTAAATTATAGAAAAAATATCTTGATTAGAATTAAATTTTTTAGAAAAGGATATGTTTTTTTCATGGCTATGACTCCACCGCCAACTTGAGAATTATGCCACGCCAAGACTATAAAGGAAGTGCACCCAGGCAAGATGGCTCACTCCTGTCATCCTCCTACTTGGGATGCTGAGGCAGGAGGACTGCCACAAGTTGCAGGCTGTGTGACTGCATCGTGAGTTCCAGGTGGGCCTATGTTACAGCGTCATCTCCAAATAAAGGAAAGAGGGAAAAGGAATGGCAGGTGGAGAAGGGCTGCTTATCCTGCTGAGGAGAAACTGTTCAGGGAGGACATGGCATTCGATTTGAATCTGATAGGCCCCTTAGGATTCTCGCTCTAGGGAGGAAGGTGAATTGTCAGCCAAGGCAGTGGGATCCCAAAGCCACATGAAACTCCGGTTAGGGGTGTGGGGGAGAGGGACAGTGAGGTTGAGAACACTCTGGTATTGAGGGCTTTGGGGGGTATTTTAGGAAATTTAGATTTTACTCTAATGAAACCTGTTTTTGTTGGTGAAAACCATAATTGGATGTGTCAGATTGGTGTGATGATGTGGCAGTGAAGGGAATGGGTGCTGGTAGAGTTGAGTTTAGAAGCATTTAGAGGTGAGCAGTGAACTGAAGCCGTGACTTTGGGATTAGAAAGGAGTGCTAAACTGTTTATTTTCACCCCAACTCATATTGAAACTAACCTTTAATGGGGTACTGTTTTCAGGTGGAGCTTTTGGATGAGTACACAAGAATGGGATTAATGCCGTACAAAAGGAACCCCAGGGTCCTTGGCCTTCCTGCACTGGGTGTAGAGGTTAAAGCTGTGAGCAGAAAGTTGGCCCTCACCAAACACCAAATAGCTCAACTTCTGGGTCTTGATTTATCCAGCCTTTAGAACTCCGAGAAATAAAAATCTACAAACATCTTTTCTGTGGTGTTGCATAGATTTTGAAGAAAGAAATTCATGCAACTTGCTAAAGATCCCTATAGATAGAAAGTTAATGGTTTTACCCCATTTTCACTTCTCTTGACTTGTGATAGAGAAAAGATAGCAGCTGTCCTACTGGAAATTAGGTAGATTGAGCAAGTTTTGATGATATATTCTTTCTGGTACATAGTTTAGAAACGGACTATTAATCTTTGTGACTACTTTTCAGCTCTTCCTTCCCGATAGTCTTTGAACTTGTTCTCGTTTGTGCATTTAGAAATAGATGAACAGTCATTTTGCCAAGGAGTAATCTTTTTTTAATTTTTTATGATTTGTTTATCTTTATTTTATGTGCATTGGTGTGAAAGTGTCAGATCCCCTGGATCTGAATTTTCAGACAGTTGTGAGCTGCCATGTGGGTGCTGGGATTTGAACCCAGGTCCTCTGGAAGAGCTGTTAGTGCTCTTAACTGCTGAGCCATTTCTCCAGCCCCGCCAAGGAGTAATGTTTTTGTTTCCAAATGAACCTGCATCCCCGTGTTAGGCTTTTGTGTTTCATTTTGGACTTTTGGGAAGTGGAATAATAAAAAGGAAATAATTGAGGCGTTAGGTGTTGCAGAGTGCCATGTCTGTCATGTCAGAACTGTAGGAAGCCATTGTGTCATTTGGAAGGTTTTCTTCAATTGCCGTTAGTGGTTCCTCTTAAAAGTTTAGAAGTAAACAGATGGTGACGCACAGAAGCAGCTAACTAGAAAAGACAAAAGTCATATGCAGAATCATTTTTTTGTTTTGTAAATTTAATGGAGGCTCTAACCCAATAAAATGACATGATTTACATAGTGAAGCAATTAGTATTAGATTTGGTTCCTCTGATGTTTCTGATAGCTTTGTTATAGGTTGGGCTTTTTTTTTTTAGAGGAATCTTTTTTAAAATATTTATTTATTATGTATACAATATTCTGTTTGTGTGCATGCCTGCA
>LOEQ01000918.1:147145-157894 GCA_001685075.1 Bramus lutescens | reverse complement strand
GGAAGAGCAGGCAATGCTCTTAACCTCTGAGCCATCTCTCCAGCCCCCAAGGTTGGGCGTTTTTTATGTATTTCTTTATACTAAGACCTGTAAAGGACACTGTGATTTTACAACTGGAAAAACTGAGTTTCACAAAATTAACTTGTAAATTATTTTCAGAAGTTTTAAGTATTAAATAATGTTATGGGGGTGGGAGCTGGAGAGATGGCTCAATGGTTAAGAGCACTTGTAGAAGGCCTGAGTCCAATTCTTGGCACTCACATGGCTCTCAGAACCACCTGTTATTTCAGTTCCAAGGAGTCTGATGCCCTCTTCTGGCCATAGGCACTATACACGTGATGCTTAGACTTACATTACATAATATAAATCTTTAAAAAAGTTCGAAATAACTTGTTTATCCAAAAATATCCTTCATAAAACTTAAAATATTTTATGAGCATAAAATATAATGAAAATAAGTCAGAAGTATAAAAGGTATCCCAACTGTTTCTAAAAGATTTAAGTTTGATTTAAACTTAGTATTTTAACCAAACATTTGTAAAATCAATTTCATTTTAAAGTATTTAAAATTTCTTTTGAGTAAGAAATAGGGAATGAAGTCTGTAAGGCACAAATGTTAAAACAGTGAAAAGTTGTTACTCCCTCACCAAATGACTCCAATACCCCTTGTACATTATTCTAGAGATGTTTTCCTTTAAGGTTTCTGTCTGGCTTAAACCTGTCGAATATATTGCTCCATAAGAAGCAAATCTAGCTGTGCAGTGGTGGCACACGTCTTTAATCCCAGCACTCGGGAGGTAGAAGAGCTAGTTCCAGGACAGGCTCCAAAGCTACAGCAAAACCCTGTCTCGAAAAATCAAGAGAGAGAGAGAGAGAGAGCAAGCAAGCAAGCAAATCTATAGGAAGGCCCGTCTTTATCTTTCTACTGAAATCCTCTCTCCATCCTTCCTTCCTCTCAAGGCAGAGGGTATTGGAGGTGAGAGTTTCGTTGTAACTTTGCGCTCATACTCTAAATCATACCCTGTATTTGGTGGATTAAAAAAAGTTTAAGCCTACGGTGGTGGCACAGACCTTTAATCTCAGCACTCAAGAGAAAGAGGCTGGCGGATCTCTGTGAGTTCAAGGCCAGCCTGGTCTATGAAATGAGTTCCAGGACAGCCAGGATTGCTACATAGGGAAACCCTGTCTCAAAAGAACAAACAAACAAACAAAAAGTTTAAGGTCTATGTTTTGCAGCATTAATTATGTTTAATCTTCAAGCATCTAGTGTTGAGGCAGGGGCACAGGATCTCTGGCCATTATTTTAGAGCGAGGACTCCTGGGCCGTCCACCCCAGTGGGCAGACACTTGGTAGAGGGAAGGGAGTTTGAGAATTAAGGAGGGGAGGGATCTGAAGAGGGTGCTGGCCAGTTGATGGTCACCTCTGTGTCTCGCTTTCTGGACTTGAGAGTCTCTTTGTCTGCTAAAGGTTTACCTTTTACTTGGGGTTTATAGCGACAGGAGCAAGACTTCTTTGAAACTTTCAGAGTTGGGGAAAGGGAAGTTAGGAACAGGAGTGTCTAGAGTCCCAGGGATCTCTCTCCTCTGTAAGCACAGGCAGAGGACTCAGTGATTATGAAGTGACCTTGGCGCCCTGTGACTCACTGCTGGATGTCCTTTGCAGTCCAGTGCTCTTGCTGTATTGAGAAGGGAACCCCTTGGTGCAGTTCTGAGCTGGGGGCTTACTCTACCATTGACCTTCCCTAGAGCAGGGTTTGTACCGCGCAAGACTCGGTTGCTTGGACTTAGAAGTTCCTTTTCAAGAAATAGTATCTAGCTTTTTCTTCAGCTTTTAAGTCTTTCATTGAATTGGATAATTGTGTGTGTGTGTATGTGTGTGTGTATCTGGAATTTGTCATGAACTTTCTTGTTTTCTTAACAAAAAGCCATGCTGATCTTCTATTTATTGTTCCAATTTAGTATGCTCACCACTGAAGCAAGTCATGTATATGGTAAATGTTTCTGACATGTTTAGGAACATTATACTGAAAATTCAAAATTCAAACTGGGTGAATTTGGCTGCCTTGACTTTTTTGTAAGGAATGTATTTAAATGAGAAACAGTCGTACTCCTCCAAAGCAAAGGAAATGTTTTAGGTCATTTGTTGGCGTGAAATAGATTATAGAACTTTTGACCCCAATTTTCCATTATTTTCTGCTAAGTGAGCTATTACATAAGGCACAGTAAAGAAAGAAATCTGTCATGTTAGAAATGTTAGTGTTTTAAAGTCTAGTTTTGTGATTAAGCTTATTTATCAGAGAGAATTTTAGCTACTAAAATGTATTTTGAGGCTTGATGGCTCAGTATGTGAGGTGCATTCTTTCTAAGCACGAACACCTAAGTACAGACCTTGGTCCCTGTGTTTTCAGATGGGGTCTCACTCTGCAGCCCAGACTGATCTAGAACCTGCTTCAGCTTCCCAAGTGTTGCCATGACAGGCGGGAGCCGTCACTTGTGTCTAAAAGGACTGCTGTTGACATTAGATTTGATTTCCATTGCTGCTGGCCTTCAGCAAGCTAGACATCTATGAGCCTTCCCATCGTCTTCAAATGGAGACCTGGGATCAAGAAAGCCTCTCCTGTTGCTTGGAAGGTGGCGTGAATGTGATGTGTGAAGAATAAGTATAGTAACAGTACATAGTTGACCAATAAATGTATTGACCAAATGTTTCCTGCTTGCTATGCATAATCCTACTGAGGAAGGAAGGAGGAAGAAGCAAGCATGAAATGAATGTAGTGTATGTAAGAATATTGGCCCGTTCCTAAGCTGACTGCCAGTCAGTAGTTGTAAGCTGTAAGTTTTGTGGTTGAGGTGGGTTTTTGTTTTGTTTTGTTTTTATTTTTTTTTTGTTTGTTTGAGACAGGTTCTCACTGAGTAGCTTTGGCTGGCCTGGCTCTTATTATGTGAACCATAGAGCTTTGCCTACCTCTGTCCCAAGTGCTAGGATTAAAAATGTGCACCACCGCACCTGGCAATATTGAGATTTTAAAGTCAGTATTATTAAAGGATAAGCTCAGAAAGTAATGATGTAAAATTGTTCATATTCTGTTTTGCATATAGTAAGACACTGATTTTAATTTAATTTCAGTGCATTTATCCCATTAGCCAATAGTATTTGTTTGCTGCTAAATTTGTTTCAAATGCTTAAGACAAAAGGCATCAGTTTTTAAAACTTCATTTTTTTTCTTAAATAAGATACAAGTCCATTGTATTCTACTCTTTGTGAAGTTTTTGTTGGAGGGACTGTTTTGTTTGGCACAGTATGTTTTCCTTTAGGCTAGTTTACAGAGTAGCAGATTGTTCAGATGACTCTAAGTGTAGAAATTTGAATGGAGGAAAACTTTTCTAAAAGAGAGAAAAACAGCCTCTTGGTGACATTGGATTAGCATTAATTTACTGTTTTGCTTTCTGTACACTTTTAACGTCAGCTCACATTTTTAGACAGAATGGTGACTTTTTATGACTTTAGCTGTATGATGTGTTCTGAATCTGAGTAGGGTATTTTCAGTCACTTATATTTGTGACTTGTCATGCACCTTGGAAAATTTAATTAAAAATACAAAATATTGAAATGTGGGCAAGAGAGTTCCAAGTAGATGATTGTTGAATCAGATATGAACTCTTCAAAAACTTTGCCCTCACCAGTATGTAGACCTCATCTCTGGTATTGTTCCTGGTGATCAGTCATGCTTGATAATCCAGTTGTTTGCCAACAACATCTGGTTATACTTTACAAACTTTGAACACATTCTTGAATTGAAGACAAGCAGGCCGTATGAACAGTTTGCTTTGCTGATGGAAAGCTGTCTGCATTTTGGTTGAGCTTTAACAAACATAACATAACTAAGGTAGAGCATCCAAATGTATGGGGTACCACTAAACTTTGTAGATGAGTTTCCTGCAATTAATGTATTTCATTTTCCAAAGCATTTCAATGAAGTTCCTTAAGGAGGGCTTCTTTCTAAAAGTGTACCTTTGCAATAAGAGTGAACCTAATTGGAGGAATGTGCTCCAGTAGTAAGCAGTTAAAACTGGCATTGAGTGATGTGATCAACATCCCTTCCTCAGTCTGCAGTTCTGGCAGCTTTTGGATGTAAAGTCTTTCCATGACAGTACTCAGGTCCTTGGGTCTTGTGACGACATAAAGAGATCTGTGAAATTATTATAAATTGCCAGAAGTGTCCTAACTGAAACTAACCAGATAGGAGAGATTCTCTGGAGTGGGCTTATGCTTGCTGCCAAATTGCAGTGCTCTCCTGTCCAAATGGAGCCACTAGCTACATCCGAGTGACTGTTGGGACACTTGAAATGTTGTAAATAAAGTACACAGTAGATTTTTAAAGACTGATTATAGAAAAGGGATGTAAAATACCTTAATTTTAAAATAGTGATTATTTGTTGAAGTGAACTTTTGGTGTTTCTTTGAAATTAATACATTTTATTAAAATTGATACATTTATGCAATGTTTAATGCATTAAAATTGAACTTGTAATCCCAATGCTGGGGTAGGAAGTGCAGTGATGGAGACTGTTCCCCAGGTCTCATCAGTCAGCCCATCTAGGCAAAGCAGTAAGTCCCAGGTTCAATTAGAGACCTTGCCTCAAAAATGAATAAATAGGGAAGTAAGAGACCCCATTGAGGAAAAACATCCTGACATTAGCCTCTTGCCTCAGCATGTACCTCAGTGGGCAGGCATGCCAGCACACAGGTTACAGAGTGCACTCCCAAACCCCTATACAAATTGATTGCTTTTAACTTTTTTTGGATGGGACTCTCACAGATTACCCTTGACCTCATGATGATGGCGCCTGCCTCACAATGGCTTGGATTATAAGTACACATCACTACCGCTGCTTTTGCTGTTTACTTTCTAATGCATCTACTAGAAGGTTAGAAGCATGCATACGCCTCTGTGGCTCACATCTATTTCTGTTGAACAATGCCGCCATAAAGGAAAGAGTCCATGCTGTGCTCCTTACAAATGGGAGCTGGAGAGATGTGAGAAATGCGGGCTCAGGATTTTCAGGCTTGCAGAGTATTCCAGCCGACATGTTTGGCCAGCTTGTATAACAAGTGCTCTTTTGGGGACTGTTACCTACATACAGCTACTGCCTCTCTGTTCTGTAACCTTCCCAAGATAAGGTTCAACACCGGAAATGATTGTTCCACTCAGATGGATTCTTGCTGCTGATCAGCCTTCTTGAAGACAGGTGACAAAAATGAATTTATTCTGTTCTTTGAGCTCTTTTCATATAGGTATATTACATAAAATCTTCAATCCTAGTGTTCTCTGATCCAATATTATGTTCTATGCATTATATTTTTAATTTTCTCTACGGTTTGGTATGAAACATGGTGCAATAGGTAAAGGAATGAAAATATCATTCCTTTATGGGCTGGTCACCACTTAGGGTCATTAACTTATTTTCCTCCAGGCCACCCTCTACCCCCTACTTGTTACCTGGTGAGTGGCTCAAATGTTAATGAAGTTTTCATGTTAAAAATTTGAAGAAAATTGTATATGTTACCTTGTACAACATGTTTTGAAGTAGTATTACACAGTGGCCAAATTGACTATTTACATGTGCCTTACCTATTTTATATACTTACTCCTTGTGGCAAGAACACCCCAGATGTTTTCAAGAGGGGCTTGAGGTTACTGACAGCCTTGTGAGCAGGGTGCAGCATCAGAAGCTGTGAGAGAACGTCCTTCTCACCATGGGATCCATCACTGAAAGTTCTTCAGGAGACTCTGCTGTATTCAGCAATATCAAATCCTGGACTCCAGAGACCAACCACATAAGGAAGGGCCTTTTATAGACAGAATATAGGAGTGAAACAATGGTATAAAATAAGCATATTGAGCTGGATAAGCCTTGTGTAATCCTAGGTCATCTCTAAATGGCCATGTCCCTGACACTGTTGCGCTAAGAATGAGCCGACGAAAATGTCAGCATGCTGGCATGTTAGCTGCTGAGTTAGAATCGCTATCATTATGCTCTGAGTACTGAGCAGGGCTAGATGCTGCGTTTGCTCAACCCCTGCTGCCTACACTCAGGTTCAAGTCTGTGTTGCTGACTTTGGAAAGATAAGAGAAAAGGAAAAACAAAGATATTAAAAATGTAAAGAGAACTTGGGGACAAGAGCAATGGTGATGATGTCTGTGCAAGTTCCAGTAGTGGAACACAGCCAGGCATAGTGCTGTACGCCTGCAGTGTGGCTTGAATAGCCAACGTGGGAGGATTTTGAGTGTTCAAGGCCTGCATGGGTTTCAGAGTGAGTATGAGGGAAGAGAGAGAGATGGGGAGGCACAAAGTGCAAAGACTAATATTACACTGTAATGTAATAACATTATAGTATATAGAGCTGTGTAAACCATGGTTATTATTTCAGAAAAGAAACTGATGTATTAGAAAGAAAATAGCATTTCTGACTAGGTTGAGTGGTTTTCTAAGTCTTCTAGTAACCTAACTGTAGCTTTAGGAAATTGTAGAATATGAGATGATCAGATTCTGTAATTGTCTTCCCTATTCTTCCTTTCCTTCCTGACTGAGATTATGGCAAATTTAAACTTTGTTCCTACTCATATGCTATACATGTTGGTATTGTTCTTATATCACTTATAATTTATCTGAAGTATCGTCTTCCTGAAATTTTGTTCAGAGGAAAGGAACATGCACCAAAGAGCATTCACATTATGATTAAGAGAAGTGAAAGTTAAACTGAACGGCCAACTTAAATAGGGCTAATTTGGCTTCCATCCCTAGGCTTTATAAAAGAGACAGTGGCCGCCTTGTGGGTGAGGGGAATGTGAACCTAATGACTTAATTCAGTCATTCATCCCTGTAACCCCTTTACAACTTGATTTTTTTTTTCTGGTAGGTCAATTACATGTTTGTGTGCATGATGTTTCTCTGAGTGAAAAACCCTGTTGAATGGCTATTATTGAAGAAAAGATTTCAATATATTCATAGTAATAATAAGCTTGGGTTTCATTTCTGGGTGACTCATGATCTTCAGCTTCTAACCAAGTTAGTGAAGGGTTGCTATAACTACCAGATGGCAGGCTTTCCCAATCCAGCGTTAGGTGCCAACAGACTAATAACAGAATAGATGTATGCAGAGTTAAAGCAAAATATTAGAGTATTATTGAAACTGCTCATCTAGTTTAAGCTGCAAATGTAAAGAAGATACATTCAATACATTTGTATTATGATATAACTATTTAGTTTTCAGACAGTCTTAGAATGCATCTTTAGTGTGTATTCTATATAAAATGCTGTGTGTATAAGGAGTATTTGCCAAGTACTGATCAAAATTTACTTGGGATCCATCCAGCTGGCAGATCAGATGGGCTCATTTCTGGAGAATAGGATTCACAGTGGAAGCAGTGTTCCTGCAATGTAATTACTTTAAAATTAGTTTGTTTATAATTAAAAATTCTCAAATGCTATATTAAAAGATACACAGTGCAAACATTAAATATCTAGCAGAAATACTTCATGTTCATGTTTTCTTCTTACTGCTAGACGCTTACAGAAGAAGATAGGAAAATAAAGTATGTACTACCCTCAGGTGCTTTTAATTTCTACGTTGAGTTCCTAGGATGATAGCTTGCTTCTATATAGGACTCTACAAACAAGAAAGATGCTGAAGTGCAGATGGCTCAGCCTAGTAAGTAGTACAAGTTGCTGTATCTGTGTGGAGAAAGTTGTAGTCATGTTAAGGTGAGCAGGTGGCTGGTGCAAGTGAAAAAGCCCACAGATGAGGACTGGAACTTAAGAATTACTGTGGACCTTTTTATGTCTTGGTGAGCTTTACGTAAGTATAGTAATACACCACCTCTTCACCCTTTATGTCCAGCGGGTCATTTCCCATCGTATGTTCTGTACCTCATTAGTTTTAAGAGTCCTCATCAAAGTAGTTCCAAGCATGTTAGGAGCTACTTTCTTGCACCTTCTCTAAAAGGTTCACAGTGCACCTTAGCATAGCAAAGAAGTGCTGCTGATGGGCAGACCTCTTTGTTAGAATCCAGTGTTTTCTCCAGGTGACTAGAGCACATGATGTAGGAGGGTCATCTGTCTATGTGTTAACTTTCATTGGTTAATAAAGAAACTGNATACAATTTGTGTGTTGTTATTTCGGGGTATAAGCTAGCCGTGTGGAAGCCGGGCTGGACGAAAAGCAGGGCCCGCTCCCCCATTTACTACAAGCACAGACCAGCGTCTCCAGTAAAATCAGTCTCTGTGGTGGAGCTCGTGGTCTTGGAACATGTGTTGGAGAAGCAGTGCTATTCAAGTTACAGGTTTGCACAGTTAGGGTTTATTGTGCTTACTTTGTTCCGTGAAAATTCACACAAAACATGTAGTTATTGCATTAGTATTTCTAGGGCCATTTTACACACAAATATTTATTTTCTGTGAAATATTAATTTCTACAGGGAGTGCTCTTGAATTACTATTGACATATCCTTATTTGGAAGTATTTTGATGCTTTTTATAAATGTAGTTGTTCTTTTACTTAAAAATACCATTTACTTCTGATCATTTTCTTATGCTAATTTATAAAATTATATGTATCAAAGGATAAATTAAAATATAGTTATTTTAAACTTAATGATTACATTAAGACATGTTAATGATATTTAAAGTAGACTATTTTATTTTGAATTGAAAGGAGAATTAAAGATTTCAGTGTTCCAGAATACTGCTTTATAATCAGTTGTATTAAGTGAGGTTTTGAAGTTCATCCTATACAAAAACTTAAAATTATATTCAAATTACAGAGATATGTACATACACATGTATATATATTATACACACACATATGCATGCATACACAACCACACATACAACAAAGCTTACTATTTAGGGTCATTGAGTATATACATCAAAAAATTTAAGCAACATTTTGCTTTAAATGAATTCCTTAAGAATGGTATATGAGGGTTTTTGTTGGTTGATTGGTTGGTTTTAATTTAATAGCTAAATGTGGATCCTGAGTCATTCCAGAGTTGGAATTTATGTCTTTTTGTGAGTAATAGAAAATCCTAAGTATAGATAAGCTATATTGAAACCAATGTATAAATTAAGTAAATTAAACAAAGATGCTTAACTTACTGTGTGTCATGTTTTGAGATATGTGGTTTGTAACCAACTTCCTACCCAAAAGAAATCATTTTCTTTTCATTATCCACCATACCAAATACTGAGATGGTGTCTTAAATTCATTGTATTTAGGAAATTGTGTGTGTGTAACTTTGGCTTATGTTGTGGAATATTACTTAAACTATGTAAAGATGTGTTACATTTGTTTATGCTGCATTTGTTTAATTACGTAAAAATGTGTTGCATTTGTTTGACCTTGCCTGCCTCAGGCACCCAATTGATCTAATAAAAAGCTGAATGTCCAGTAGCCAGGCAGGAAAAGGATAGGAAGGGCTGAGAGGGAGAGAGAATAAATAGTAGGAGAAATCTATGCTCTAGGGGAACCAGAGGAGGAGAGAATGAGAGAGAAGCCCAGGGCTAGAAGCCAGGCAGCCTCCAGCCAGCCAGACACTAGAAGCAGTGAAAGTAAGATACACAGAAGGAAAGAAAAGTAAAAAGCCCCGAGGCAACAGGTAGATAAAGAGAAACAGGTTAAGTTAAAAGCTAGCCAGAAAAGAGCCTAAGCTAGGCCAAGCATTCAAAACTAAAACTAATAGTAAGTTTCCATGTCATGATTTGGGAGCTGGTTGGTGGACTAAAAAAAAAAGCCAGGAGGTACAGACTTACATTTGCTGAATAACTGAAATTGGTGTTTTAATGCAAGGCCATACTTAGGACTAAGCCATCAGATGCTGGGTTGAACATTGAGGGTAGAAACATTTCTTACAGAGACATAAGGTGTTTTCTGTATATTATGGTGGAGATTTCTTTGTGGATTTTGCTGTAGTTTTCTTTCTCTATGCCTGAACCAGAACTTAAGTGGTAGGCGATTATCCATACTGTTTAATTTGTTCAGTCCATCCATCTTTCCTCTCAGCAGCCCAAGCTGCTGTATCTTCACTAATACTGCCAGCATCCTGTATCCCCAACCCCACCCATCAGCAGTCTATGTTTTTAGGGAATTGTAGGTTATAAGGGAGTTAGCTTGCTTTCTGGCCATTTGTAGATATCTTGAGAGCTGTCTGTTTAGATCTGGTACCCCCTTTTGTTTAGCCAAATTATTTTCTTTGTGCTGTTCTTTATGGATTCTGCATATTCAGTCCTGTCAATTCTAACTTTCAAATCTCTCTCCACCTCTCTGTCTCTGTCCTCTCTCTGTCTCTCTGTGTCTCTCTGTCTCCAAGTTTCCTCGTTACGCAGACCTGTTTCCTTATTGTGCCAGAGCTCTTAGTGTGCTCATTTTTGCTTTTGTTCCTGTGATTTTGTGTTTTACCTCCTCCCCTTTTATCTGTTACAAAGTCAAAAAGTGTTTTTCTTGTTTTCTTGTAGTAGTTTCATAGTTTCCAGTCTTAGAGTCTTTAATCTGTTTTTAGTTGATTGTTTTATTTTTTTGAAGTGGTGTAGCAGGGTTTGAGTTACCTTCCTTTTGCAGGTGAAAGATGTGGCCTCTCTTCCCTTGGAGTATTGAAGGATGAGAGAGGTTGAGATCCATAGGTCGGTTGGTCAGTCAGTCTTTCTTTCCTTTCTTTTCCCTTCCTTCCTTCCCTCCTCCCCCCCTCCCTC
>LOEQ01000918.1:133225-147113 GCA_001685075.1 Bramus lutescens | reverse complement strand
CCCTCCTCCCCCCCTCCCTCCCTCCCTCCCTCCCTCCTTCCTTCCTTCCGTCTATAATCCTGCACATACACTATCTCTTCTGTCATATGCTGCCCGTGAATGTAAGGTGTGAAAAAGGGCTGCCCAGAGTGTGAGTAGTGGAGAATAGAGTCACCAGGGCCATCTTTGAACTTTCTAACCTCAGATGTTGATGCTGTCAGTGATGGCTAATCTTCAGTGTCAACCTGATTGAACTTTGAGTCACCATGGAAACGTGCCTCTGAGTGTGTCTCTGAAGGTGTTGTATAAAAGTTTAGTTGAGGAGGGAGTACCCACCCTGGTCAGCATCATCCTTGGGGCTAGGCTCTCAGACTAGATAAAAGAAGAGTGCTTTGAGCAGGATTTTATCTTTCTCTGCTTCATGACTGTGAACACAGGGTGACCGCTTGCCATGCCTTTCCCACACCTCCAGTGAGCACAGATAGTCAGTCCCCTCTCCCTTCAGTAGCTTTTGTCAAGTATTTAGTCACAGAAATGAGGAATGTAGTCAGTATACTTCCTTTAAGCAAACCATTAGGGAAATTAGTTTTTTCTACAGATATCCAAATTCTGTCATATTAAAAAAAAGCATGTTATATCTTGCTACCCTGAATGAGGTAGGTGAGATTATATAGAGTATTTAGTGGGATTATGTAAAACTTTGTGATTTTTTATGCAGCATCTTAGCATGCAGCTCTAGCTGTCTTGGAGCTTGCTATATAGACCAGGCTATCCTAGAAGTCACAAATCTGTCTGCTTTTGCTTTCTAAGTACTGAGATTAAAGGTGTGCACCTCAACTTCCAGCTTGATAGTATAAAGCTTTTGTCATGATGAAAAGGTAGTTTAATGGACTAGTTTACCTGAAACATGAGTGAACAAATGGACAATGTCAGGATCACAGGGCACACATGTAGTAGAAGCTGTTAGTTTATGTGTAATTGTACAGTTGTGCAGTAATTTTATGGTTATCACCTGTTATAAGTACTACTTAATTCCTTTTCTAACTATGCACTGTCCTATCATAATATAAAGCAGATAATAGATTTATAACAAAGATTATGCCACAGATATTTATATGCCATGTTCTTTGGACTATATTCTGTGTGAAATGGAAAGGCATTGAAAGATTTATAGGAAGTGGAGAGATGTGGTCAGGTTTGTGTTTTTAATGTCTTATTTTGGCAGTGATATTGAGAGTAGCTGGAGAGTTATAAGGCTGAGGTAAAAAGATTACTGTAGTATTCCAGAGAGACAGAATTAAGGCATGAAATAAATCAGTAGTGTCCAAGAGTGGGGAAGGGAAAGCTTGCTTAAGAGGAAAAATAATAAAGTCAGAAGAACATGGGAGGTTAAGGTTAGGTTGAAGGTCAAGTTGAAGTCCTGATTCAGGCTTGGAGAAGAAAACTAGGACAAAACTTCCTACTTCTCTCATTCCCTCTCTCCCACCCTCCTTCCCGCTTCCCTGCCCGCCTGTCTTCCCACCTCCCATCTGTGGATAGTAGGAGTTGAGTTGTTTAGCACGTGAAGGTCAAGACACTGGGGCAGGAGTGGGAACTCTTAACAGGCAGCTGGAAACACAGGTCTGTGAAACAATGGCAGGAGAGGTGATGGCTGGAGTTGTGGCAGACAGGTGAGGCTCTCCAAGGTGAGTGTGCAAAAGGACACCAAGGACAGAACTTTAACACGTACCTATAAAACCGCAACCCAGACTTAAGACAGTGTTCTTAAGTCTCAGACAGTGCTTCATCTACAGCTCTGACTGAGTCACAGAAATGAAATCCGTTCCTAATCCTGTGCGTCTTTGTCTATAGAATGGAGGTAGGGCATCCATTTTCTGCTGGACTAATTTCACATAGTTATTCATGTGCATGGCACATTTCCACAGATGCCCTCATAATTGTGGGTAGTTCCTGCTGCTCTGGCACTCTGTTGTGTAAGAAAAGCAGCAAACGAGTGTTGTTGTTTTATCATATACCTCCAAAAGCAGTCGCCTCACGAATAAGTACTTAATCAGCAACAAGTTGCCACCAATACTACCAACCTGAGAGGCATGTGCCAGTGAAATCATCATGTGAACTTTTAAAAATTCTTTGACAATTTTATGCTTGTGTATAATGGACTAGTAATTTTCACTCCACATTCCTTTCTCCTCCATCCCCCGCCAGATGAAACCCTTCTTCCTAAGTCTCCCACTTAAGTCTTCTTTTTATGTATGACCCACTGAATCTATTAGAGTTGTTTGCACAGTGGCAGTGGTGATGCATGGCTTTAATCCCAGCACTCAAGAGGTGGAGGCAGGTGGATTTCTTTGAGTTTGAGGCCAGCCTGGGCTACAAGAGCAAGTTCCAGGACAGCTAGGACTACACAGAGAAACCCTGTCTATAGAAACTAACTTTGGGGGGAGGGTGTATTACTAGAACATGGGCAGCATATCAGTGACTGCATCAGGAGGAAATTGACACCTCCTTTAGCAACCATTAACTGCAAATCATCCTGTGGGCAAGGGTGGAGCCTAGTGGGCCCCTCCTCCAGTCTTGATAGCCAGTCTTGGGAATAGTATCACACCTGCAGTGAGTTCAAGAGTGACAGCTATCTCATGTCTTCTGTTTCTCATTCTTCCTTGTCCCTCTTCTGTATTATTATTCCCTGGGTCTTAGAGGGGGTGATATTGACGCCCCACTTGGGATTAGTACCCCATGGTCAGGTACTCAGAGTTGTACTTTCTCCTCACCTAACTTCTTGAATTCTTGAGACTACAGATATCCTTTGAGAATTGATGAAAACTATGGATGCTCCTCAGGAAAGTTCATGGGTAATGTTCCCTCTCTTTGAGAGAATTCAAGCTGAATTTTCTGAAGTTTATCCATGGAATTTGGGGGGCTCCAATGGACCCTGTATAAAGAAATTCCTTATTCTCACCAGTGGTTACAAAAGTCTACAGTTCCAGCCCTTGGAAGGCTAGGTAGAAAAATGATGAGTTCAAAGATGGCCTGGCCTATCCAGCAAGACCTTTTCTCAAAAATATTGAAAACACAGGGCTGATGATGGTCAGAGCTCTGGCTGCTTTCCAGAGAACTAGGGCTTGACTGTCAGCACCCACATGGTAGCTCATGAGCACCCGTGACTCTAGTTCCAGGGGACGCAGTGCTTGCTTCTGGCCTCTCCAAGCCAGATACACATGTAGAATATATTCATGATACACATGTAGAATATATTCATGCATGTAGGCAGAATACTCACACACATAAAATAAAATAAAAAAGAAATAAATCTTTGTAAATATTGAAAACAAAACCTTACATATTGGTAAGTCCACTTCTCTTAAAACTTAATCACTTTCTTTGTTGCAAAAGAAGTTTTTGAAATAGACTAACTTGATTGTCATAAGTGAGGAATTCTAACTAGGAGGTAGTTGTCTGTTCTGAGCAATTATTTCAAGAGAGAAACTTCCCATGTGCACACATCAGGGAAAGTTTTCATTGGTTTTGATCTAATCTGAGTAATGATAAAATGCATATTTTCTACATTAGAGCTTTGACAAACATTTATGTGGATGTTCACGTGTGCTGGGGAGGTGGTGGAGACTCCCAGCGGTCTTCACGCACACACACACACACACACACACACACACAATCTGAGGAACAGGAGCTGAACTCTGGAGGTTGGGTTAGGTGGCAAGTGTCTTTAAATGGCTGAGTCATCTTGATGCCCCCTACTGGAGCTTTAATGGATTACTTTATAATTTGCTTTTTGTGAATTATTATTTATTTCTGCGTTTCTGCTACTCAGCAAATTGTATACACTAGGCCAATAATGAATAATCTGGATTCACTGGTCAATAACATTGACTTTGAAAAACTCATTTTCAGAGCATAAGTATATAGAGCAAACGGCAATTTTGGGTTTTTTTTTTTTTTTGAGCAATTTTGTCATTGTGTAGCCCTGGCTGGCCTGGAAAAGGCCACTCTTTTCTAATGTGCACTGGGTATTTTCACACATAGCTAATAGCAAAAGCATAAAAATCTAATAAATGAATAAATTGATGTTTTATCAATCCCGAGAACAATTCCAGAGGTGATACAGACACACTGGATAGTAAAGAAATTGGTTTGATGGATGGAAAGGTCTTAGGCCCCTCTGGAGATAGGGTTGGTAGAGAAACTGGAGTAGAAAAGGAGGAAGAACTTCCTTAGAGCTTCAAGAAGCCATTGTTGAAATGAGTACAGGAACAATTATGTTGTAAATATATTGTAAATATTGTTACTAGATAACATTCGGTTGGCTCAAGGTGTTAATAATGAGGCCTTTAAAATTTGTTCTGAAATAGGCAAAGCAAAGCATATGGAATAACTGAAGAGGAAGAAGAGTGCTTTTAGTTTTGTTAGTGACTAAAAACAGCTTCCTAGTGGTATAATAAATATAAACCAGATGGCTGAGAGCATTAAGATCATAGCAGAAGAGGGAAAAATAGCCGTAGCAATTTACCATAGTGATCTTCTTACATTTTTTTTTTTTTGCATTTAGCTCAATAATAAAAAGAATGGTTTTGATTCACTTTCTGGTCTCTGCATGGCTACATTGTAGATACATTCCTTTTTGTGGCAGATGGTGGCAAAGTTGCTTTTCAGTTTTTAGTGAGCATTTTTGTATAGCATATGTTTGGTTATTACTATTAGAATTATCTGGATTCTACAAGATCATGTAGGTGTTAAATTTTGTGTCTGCATTTCTAGAAACCCTCCATTAGAATATAGTGCATGTACTCTCCTACCTGACTTTCTTTATGTATAAAGTTAAAATAACAAAATTCATAGTATACTGTTGTCCTAGTCAGTGTTCTGTTGGTGTGAAAAGGCACCATGACCATGGCACCTCTGATAAAAGGAAGCATTTAATTGGAGCTTGCTTACGGTTTCAGGGAGTTTGTCCTTTATCATCATGGCAGGGAGCATGGCAGTACACAGGCAGACTTGGTGTTGAAAAAGTAGCTGAGAGTTCTACATCCAGATCCTCAGGCAGCAGAAAGAAAGACACTGGACCTAACTTGATTGGGCTTTTGAAACCTCAAAACCCAACCCCAGGCACACACTTTCTCCAACAAGGCCACACCTACCCCAACAAGGTTGCACCTCCCAACCCTTCTCAAGTAGGACCACTCCCTGATGAGTAAGTGTTCACATATATGAGCCTATAGGGGCCATTCTTACTCAAACCACCATAACTACGTACTAAGATTATTGCTCTAATCAATACACCAAGAAAAAAATGAGTGAAATAACCCAGAACAGAGATGTTAAACGAAGCCTTAATTCTGATGTGTGTGTTTTCAAAAGTTTGACTGTCATATGAGGCAGTTCGTCAGTGTTTCTCAGGTAGTTAAATACTCCTATCTCTTGCTTCATCACTACATTTATAAGAATTTACATGTTATGTCAAAAAAAAGGCACATTGCATGTACAAAGATATGCATTGTGACAGTTGATAGTGGGACTCGGCTGGCTGTGAAGGCAAGCCNGCCGCTTCCTGGTGAAATCTGTTAGAAGTACTTGGCACAGCATTACAGCATTTAGCATCTGGTAGGTGCCCAATGATATCAGCTGTTATTATAATGCTGCTAAAATATTCTCTTGACTGACATGGTGTCAAATTGGAAAATATTCCAGCATGAGAAATAGCTATGCTGATGAAACATCCAGGCAGATGTTTTCACAACATTTGACTGAACTGTTGAACTTTTTACCCAGGTGTTCTGACTTATGTTGTGTAAACACAGAATATGGTAGTAAATTAAGGCCTTCCATGAACTGCTCAGCCGCTTATCACTAGAATCCTTAATTCAAAAATATTGAATGTTAATTTTAAAAATATTGAATGTTGGGGCTGGGGAGATGGCTCAGTAGATAAAGAGCACTGGTTGCTCTTCCAGAGGACTCAGGTTCAGTTCCCAGCACCCACATGACAGCTCACAACCTTCTATAACTCCAGTTCCAGAAGATCTGATGCTCTCATATAAACATACATGGAGGTGTTTTGCTTATGAAGGTGAAATAAAAATATTTTTAAAAAAGAAAAAATATTGAATTTTATATTTCCTGAATATTCAAAATACACATATTTTGGACTAAGGACACTAAGGACAAGAACTGTATTTGGCAGAGTTGATGGAGAGACGCTGCTGGATTTCACAGACTAAGTTATTAGAGGGTTGATATTTTCTAAGGTTAAACATTCATGAGCTTTACATTGTTAGTAATTATTTTCCCATGAGTCTTCATATTATTTAACTTAGAAACACACAGATTAAAAAAATATTAAAGGTAGATTTATCAGAGAAGCAGGCCTCAAAAGCCTAGGTTTTTGTCCTAACTCTGTTATTTCCTAGCTTGATATTCCACTCTCCATAAATGATCTTAGTCCATGTCAAAGTTGACTTGAACATGAAATGAAATAATGGCTATGAAAGTCATTGGAAACTGGAGGGCTCCATGCAGATAGAAGGAGCCATGTAATCCTTTGTTAATTTAGACTTCCTTTGTACTTTATGCTGTGTTTTATTAGATGACATAAAAGTCCATCATGTCAGGTTTTTTTTAAAGAAAGAAATAGTGGTGGTCAAAGTGGAATTAATTTTAAATCCATGCTAACCACTTTGTAAAATGTAATAAGAACTAAGGATGCAAACTAATATATAACGATTGTGGTAGCATATATGTGAGTTTATAACCTAAAGGTTATTTAAATGAGAAAGGTCCTACCCACTTTTGTTTTTGTGAGATAAGATCTCTCTATGTAGACTAGGCTGGCCTCAAACTCAGATCATGTGCCTCTGCTTCCCAAGTGTCGGGACTGAAGGTGTTGTGCTGTGCAAAGCAGATTCTTATACATTACCACAATTCTAAGTGTTATTAATGACATGACTGGCTGCATCACTGCCACCGTTGCTCAGGTTCAAAGTTTAGGGAAGTCTTAATACTCAAGCCAGCACAATTAACAAAGGGTTTGATGATCCACAAACACATATATCTTTATTTCTGTGAATAAATTGCATATGGGTTGCTCACTTCTAATTTGTATGTGCAAACATTTTGTTTCTGTATTGAATAGCACAGCTTCCTGTGGTGCTTTGAGATGAACCTGACTGTGAGGATAGAGAACGAAGAGAACATGCAGAGAAAAGCAAAGGATTGGGGGTGTGGGAGGAGGACAGTCTCAGTAGGGAGTCTCTGTAGGGGAGTAGTCTCAGCCTATATCCAAATGCTGAAGCTGTGGTTGATACTTTCTATACTATCAGCATCTGTACTAGGATCAGGGGAAGGTCTTACTATTTTCATGGGTCTGAGGCACTGGAGTCCTTGGCATGACTGTGCTCATGTTAGCAATATACATTCACTTGGGGCTTCATGCACTCCCACAGAATGGTCTATTTTCTAATAAGTTGGTTCCTTTATTGAACAATTTTGGTCATGACTACTATACTTAGAAAAAGCAGTAAAGTGAGAGTGAGAACCAGTTAAGATGGAAAATTCACAGTACTGAAGATTAATATTAGACATTAATGCTGCAATATTGAGGAGTAAGATAGGGCATTAATACTACCTGGAGATGACCAACCAATTAAAATGAGCACGCCCCACAGGGCGGTGATAGCACACACCTTTTACTCCTAGCACTCAAGAGGTGGAGGCCAGCCTAGTCTACAAAACAAGTTCCAAGACAGCTGAGGCTACACAGAGAAACCCTGTCTTGGAAAAAACAACAGCAAAAACAAAACAAAACAAAACCACGAATATCTCAGGCAACAGTGGCTACACATTTTAGAAGTAAATGAATATTTTTCCTTATGCTTAAGGCAAAAATAGAATTTTTTTGCAAAAGATTTGGAATGGAAAATGAAAAGTTAGTTTCATTAATTCACTCTGGCCAGGAGTTAACAGACCAGGAAACACATAAATCAGGTATTTTGGATCAACATGAGTAAAATTTCAAGAATGTGGAGTTTGAAACCTTTGGAACAATTTTCATTCTAAGATCCCAAACCGCAGCCTCTGTCAAATACAAGATGCTGTTCTCTGTAGCATGCTTTCCTCAGGATCTTCACCATGTACCTAGAGCTATAAGAGAACTTTGTCTCTCTTAATTGGTTTTAGTCTTTTCAGAGTTTTTTTTTTTTTTTCAGACAGTGACCATCCTAGTGCAGAGATGGTGATCCTGTCTTGGTTCCTGTGGGCAGTGGTATAAGGAAGCCCTGGGCCACTATTAACAATTTCCAGTGTTTCCCTCAAGAATTCCTTTGGTTGTTGACACCTTTGGTTGTTGTTAATAGAGGTGGAGTGTGGGGTAGTGATTGCATTTATGAAGTTTATGATAACACAGTCTTTCATAGTCTCAGAGCTCCCTTTAGCCCCTCTGTAGCCCGCTCCATACTTTTCTAGTTGGGTATTCTGCAGCAGCCAACCTGTCTGCACGGAATGCATTCCATTGTTGGAATGGTTGCCAGTAATTTTCCTTAATAGCTGCTCCAGAAAACTCTTTTTAAGAAAATGGAAGAAAGCATTTTACTACTGAAGAGGTGTCTTTTTTTTCCTACCAGATCTTTAATCACTGGGTTCATAGATTAGATAAATATATTCACCAAACTCAGAAGACATGCCTTCATAACATGAATTGAATATATATAACATGTTTTAAAACCTGGAGTGTATTGTTTGTTAACCGGTATGTTATAATGAAGACACTTGACTCTCAGAGTTGGGGATTTTGTAGTTCTTTTAATTTGTTTGTTTGTTTGCATGTGATGTTAACCTTTTTATTAGGTTGGATTTTCTGAAAAGGAAAATTCATCTGTGTGATGGTGGTGAACAATTTTAATCCTAGCCAGGAGGAAGAAACAGATGGAGCCTGGTCTACAGAGTGAGTTTTAGGACAGCCAGTACTACACAGAGAAACTCTGTTTCGAAAAACCAAAATAAAAATCAATACATGTGTCTTGTATTTGCAACGTCCCCCCCAACTCTTGTGTTCCTTCTCACTCACTCCCCCACAAATTTGAGGCTTCTTTTTCTTTATTTTATTATATACATATGAATAAACGTGTAAGTACAGCCTACTGAGGCCATTTAGTGCTAGCTGTCATTAGGTTGTTTTCTAAACTCTTTTCTAAGAACATGCTGTTGCCAATTACATTCTTTAGACTTGTAAATGAGACAAAGTATTTAGAATATTCTCCTTGACAAAAAAATACATACTAGAAACAGTATAATGAATATTGCCATGCATGGGGTGTTTGTAGCCTGAGATAAAAAGATCAAGAAAGCCTGGGGAAGCATTTGCAGGGCTGTCAGCAGCATCTGACAGGAGAAGGCTTAGCATGGAGTGAGCTGGATAAGCACAGGTTTTGTGCACCAGGAATGGCCTGTTTTCCAGGTAACACATAGGATGTCAGACATAGGAACTCTTAAGAATTATGTTAATTATATAGATTGTTTTACTTAAAGGAGGTATTTAATTAGAGCACGCTCTTTTATAGAGAAAAGTTAGTTCTATTGCCTGTTGATTTACATAGCTTTTTAGGGACTAGAGAGATGGCTCAGCAGTTACGAGCCCTGACTGTTCTTCCGAAGGACCAGGGCTTGTTTCCCAGTACCCACATGGTAACTCAACAACTGTCTGTAACTCCAGTTCCAGGGCATATCACCCCCTCTTTTAGCCTCCTCTTGAATCAGGCATATGTGTGATACTCAGCAATACATGTAGGCAAACACCCACACACATAAATTAATAATAATAAAATCACATTGCTTTTTAAACACATCTATGGAAATACAGAAATTAAAGGAATGATTTTGTTTTATAAAAGACTTATTTTTTGTTTTTGTATTAATATTAGCTACTTTGAGACTGAAAGCTTCCTAATGATTTAAAAAGAATTTTAAAATTACAGTTGTGTTTGTATGCATGTGCCCATGGGCATGTGTGGGCACCCGTATGCCTCGGTGTGTGTTTGGGGGACAGAACGCAACTTGAAGCCTTCCTCTGCCATGTGGGCCCTAGGGAATAGACTGAGGTCTTTTAGTTTGGTGGTAAGCGCCTTTACCCACTGAGCCACCTTGCCAGCGCCTACCTATTTTTGCCTGCTTTCTTCCCATTACATCTTGAATTGGGGTTGATTTTTTTTCTTACCTAAAGCTAAAAAGTAATTTTAAAAAGTAGAAATCTGAAAACTTTTGTGCCCTAATTTCTCTATTATAGAAGTATCCTTGTGTCATTCTTTTGAGTACCCCAGACGCTCCGAGCAGGATGCAAAGGGGCAAGCTTGCTAGGCCCTCCCCAGAGACTGTTCTCCAGCTAGAGCAGGGGACAGCAGTAGTTGCTGCTGTGACTAGCAAGTGACTCACCAAAGCATTAAGAACAGTGTTCTGTATCAATGAACCTCCTCTCCTCCCTTCTGTGTGAGATCAGAAGAATGTGGAGGATGTTTTCGTTGTCTGTTTCTTAAAGTTGGGCACTTGTGCTCTGGGACTCGGCATCATTTTTCTTTTGCGTAGCTGGAAGCTTAAAAACTGGTGCCTGCCGTTAATTCCAGAACTTGGGAGGCAGAGGCAGGCAGATCTATGAATTCGAGGCTAACCTGGTGTGCAGGGTGAGTTCCAGGACAACCAGGGCTGCACAAAGAAACCCTGTCTTGAAAAACCAAAAAATTTAAAATAAATAAGTAAATAAAACTACGGTCTGTGTTCATCCCTAAGCTTCTCATTTAAATGGTGACTACAGCAAGGGAAATTTTCTTTTTTTAAAGTTTGCTATCCACATTTTCATTAAAGTTTGGAAACTGTTCTGATAAGTAAAACAGTGAGCACATGAAAGAGAACAGCTCATTTCTAAGATCTGTGAAGGCAGAGAGCTAGTTCCCCAGGATGCCTCCAACACAAAATGGTATTAGAGGCACTCCAAAAAAACTGGCAGAATAAAGAAATATACTTACTAAAAATGTATAACTTAGATAATGAGCCATTTAAATTTTTTTTTAAAAAAATCTGAGCTAAAGCTTAAGTAGTGATGAAATTTTATATGCATGTGTAGAAAATTTGAACCTATATTTTAGAAAGTTACATATTGGGTTGGAAATATGACTCATCTAAGAGCACACAGGCCTACTCTTCCAGGTGATCTGGGTTCAATTCCCGGTACCCACAGGGCAGCTCACAACTATTTGTAACTCCAGTTCTAGAGTGTTCAAGGTCCTCTCTGGTCTGCCCAGGTACCAGGCACACACAATCATACATGCAGACAAACACCCATATATATATTAAATAAATGTAAAATATATAGTGTTTAATGTTTTAAAAAATATAAAGGGATAAGGCTGGCAATAAGAGGATAATTGGGGTTTTATCTGATTTAAAATATATACATGCATGAAATTATCAAAGACAAAAATACAGATAAAATCCTTGCAGAATATAAAGGAGAATTAATGGTATTTATTTTAAGAATATTGGTACTTGAGATAGACAACCCACTGAGATGAAAATGATTCTTCCACTGAGGCTAACTCTGCATTTCCTTTTACCTATTACCTCCTGAAGAGACTTTCCTGCTTGCTTGGTGTGTGTAGGTTAGGTTTTGCCTAAAGATGGTGAGTGTGTCTTTTCCTTCAGGAAGCCCCCCCTTTTTTAAATATAGGACATCCTTGTTCTCTCTCTCTCTCTTCCTCTCTCTCTCCCCCTCTCTCTCCCCCTCTCTCTCTCCCTCTCTCTCTTCCTCCCCCTCTCTCTCTCTCTCTCTCTCTCTCTCTCTCTCTCTCTCCCCTCTTATGTCATTTCCACTTCAGTTTGAATGAAGAAGTTACCCTTTTCCTATGAGAAGGAAGTGTCCCAGCTGTTGATAAATTCTGGTCGTTGCTGTGAAAGGGAGAACCTTGGAGCGGAGTGCCTGTGTGCTGCTGTTTCTCTCCTGCATGGGAGCTTTCTTTCTGTCAGCTGGCTTCCTGTTTCAGAGAGTTAGCTGTTTTGTGGACAGACCCATGGTGCTAGGGCTTCCTGTGGGGGACCAGAGCAGCACTGTTCTGTTGCCCTCCGAGGTACAAAGTAAATTGAGAAATTAAGACATTGAAGTATTGGTTTAAAAATAATTCTATGACATTTTCTTTAAAATGCTCACCCCTTTCTGTCTTCTAAGCACAGCCTTGGAGCACAAAGCTGTTTCTTTGTTTGGCGCGTGCCTTGTTTATGTATAATCATCACTTGGAGCATCCACTCCTGCGTGCATCAGAGGATGCGCTCCTCAATATTCCTGTTAGCTATCACTGGCCCCCAAGTGGACCCCTTTTTGTGAGCGTTGCTCTGGTGCTTGGAACACTGTCTCGATGTCTTTTGCTCCACTAACTTTTCTTTTTAATTTGCATTTTGCAGGACACATGATTTATAAATCACATTTTAATGCCTTATACTCCTTTTCGGCCTCTGCTTCCTGGGGTCTGCATTCATTGCCTTGTCTGTGGCTCACATCATATTCTGTGAAGAGCAAAAGGGAAATTCTGATTTCTAAGTTACACTTGTTGCCACAAAAAACAACCTACAAAGGGAGAGATTATGTATTGTGTGTTCAAGTATGGATTCAAGAGCTAACGCTAGTTTGTTCCAACCTGTTTATTCAAATAGTATAGCAAACACAGTAGTCCCTTGAGCTTCTGTTTTTGTGAACGTGGTAACTAAAGGCTACTGTATGTGGACTCCCCAAATCCTAGTCATTCCTAGACTGCTGATGCTTCATCGGAGAGGCTTGGGTGGGCGTGTTCCACAGCCTGGGTCAGAGGGTGAATGTGTGCGGGAAGTGGGAAATGAGAGCAGAACTGGAGCTTGGGAACATTTGTATTTCCAGATTGCTGCTTCCTGTTCAGCTGAGGAGACAGTCATGTGACCTTGCTGTTAGCTAAAGAAAGTCCTGTAAGCTTGACAGATCACAGCTGTATCCTGTACTTGGTGTGAAAATGTATTTGCTTCCCCACCCCCTCCCATCCATTTAGTTTTTCTGATTTCTATATATAAAATTTATTCCAGTGTCTGATGGAACAAGAGGCTGGATATATTCCCAGATGAGAATATGAACAACAGCATGAATTAAACATGGAGTTTGTATGTTGTTGAACTTGAATGACAAGGAGAAAGCCCCCAAAATAATCTTTTTGGTTGGTTGGTTTTGGCCTTCTCTTTATAACCCTGGCTGCCCTGCAACTCACTATGTAGACCAGGCTTGCCTGGATCACAAAGATCCTCCTGCCTCTGCCTGAGGAGTGCTGGGATTAAAGATGTGTGCCACCCACCACTCTAGGCTACTCCAGGTTTAGAACAAAGGCTCAGTAGTACAGGATGCTTTAGGCTAGATGCATCATGCACACACCTCCTTGCCTGGACTGTCTCTGCTGTTTTATGAGGGCTTTTTGTTTTCTTTTTAATATGTATGGGGTTTTGCCTGCATGTATATCTGCACCATGTTTGTGCCTGGTACCCAGAGAGGACGAAGAAGAGGGCATTCGATTCCCTGGCACTGGAGTTCCAGACAATTGTAAGCTGTCGTGCGGATGCTGGGAAATGAAGCCAGGTCCTCTGGAAGAGCAACCAGTGCTCTTGACTGCTAAACCATCTCTCCAGCCCCTTTATGTAGTATTTTTAACGTTGTGTATTTACCAGTTAATTTGCTCTTCATCTCAACTCTTCTTCACGGTTATTTTCTTCTCCATTCACTTAGCTTTGTTGGATACAGTTCTAAACTGACACTTATTTCTGCTACCAGTTGGAAATTTTTGTTTTGTCTTTAGTTTTCTTTTGAAGTCTGCTGCAAGTCTCTCTCTCTCTCTCTCTCTCTCTCTCT
>LOEQ01000918.1:107489-133197 GCA_001685075.1 Bramus lutescens | reverse complement strand
TCTCTCTCTCTCTCTCTCTCTCTCTCTCTTCTGGTTTTTCATGACAGGGTTTCTCTGTGTAGCTTTGGAGCCAGTCCTGGAACTTGCTCGGTAGCCCAGGCTAGCCTCGACCCCACAGAGATCTGCCTGCCTCTGCCTTCTGAATGCTGGGATTAAAGGTGTCCACCACCACGGCCTGTCGTGTGTGTCAGTCTCTTGTAGATGAGACCTGTCTCTGGGCTACTAATCTGTTTCCAGCCATACTCTCTTTGACTCTGGCTTCTCCTCATCCCCTCTGTTAGTTCTTTAGGAGCTACACTTCCTATTTTGTGTTGTTTAATTATTCCATTGTTTATAGTTCTTAGAGGGTAAGATGGGGTTGTTCTCTGTTTTCCTCCTGGCTTTTGTTTAAGGAAGTATGTGTACTTGTGTGCTTTGTCATTTCGAGTTCTGAAGTTGACAGGGTTCTCTATCTGTGGGAGTTCTTAAGCCATCTATTTATATGTTACTAATTATTTATTAATTTTCTATACCAAGGGTGGAACCCAAGGCCTCCCACCTGCTATGCATGTGCTCTGCCCCTGAACTTCAGTTGGGACAAGGTAGTCTGGTCTGTTTTGAGCACTGGTCTTCTAGAAAGGTTTCTGGTATCCTTCTCCAGGTGTATCACATTGCCATGGGCCCAAGACAACATGGTGTTCTTCTCTTGACTTAGCCTTCTCTGGACCATCTGGTGTGTGAATTCCAGATGTAAAGTTGAAGAGATCCTATTGCAAGTTCTCAGCAAAGGGCTTCTATTTTCCACTCACCAGTCTGGGGAAGAACAAAAAACGGAACACCTTTTGATTTGTGGTTTGAGTGTTTAAAGTGTTTTGTTTGAACATAGTTTTACTATTCTAACCGAAGGTGGCCTCACACTATCTTCTTGCCTCAGCCCTGCCTCAGCCCTGGGGCTGATAGGTATGTACTACCATTCCTGCTTGTTTGTTTGTTTGTTTTTTACAGTTCCTTTGTTCCTGAGTTAGTGGACAGATGGCATATTGGTCAAACTTTCTGAGACAGGGTCTCACTTTGTAACTCAGGCCTACCTGGGACTCGATATCCTCCTGCCTCAGCTTTTTTGGGGCTTTGTTTGTTGTTAACTAGTGATGTAACCCTTTATAATTCAGACTTCCTGTCATCTTTTTTAACCCTTAATTATTAGTGAATTTTAAAAATCATTTTTAGTTAGCATACGAAATGATCTGAAACACACACATACAAGTAGGAAAGAATTTCTGCCTTCCCTCCTCTACTTGTTGGTTAGAAAGATAAGGCTTCCAGTTCCTGACTAGGGCTGTCATAATCCTTTTGTAAGTTTTAGGCAGTTTATACTGAGGCATAATTAAACCTCCAGGATTTTGAAAGTGGCTCTACAGTAAGACTTATTCTCAGGGCTGAGGCTGTGCTCTGTGGTAGAGCATTTGCCTGGGTTCCATCTGTGGCACTCCCCACCAAGCCAAACAAAAACACTGTTGCATGACTTAACATCAGAAGAGGTTAGAGTCCTTTTTGAACCCTAACTACACTTTTTGTTTTTAATCTGAGCCAGAATGTTAGCAAAAGAGCTGCTGCTTTTCTGTGTTCAAATGTTTGTCTAGGTGTACCAACTGTTTTCTGCTTTATCAGGTACATCTTGACTTTGGTGTCACAGGAAAAGCAAACACTGTTGAATGGTTGGTGCCCTTTTTCCAATTTTGTAGGCGAATATTAATTAACACTTAGAAGAATGAACAGAGCTTATTAATGTAGTAAATCATCCACAAGAAATGCCTCACCGAAAGCTTGAAGTGCCTCCTTGTTGGGAAGGTTGCACAATGTTCCAGTAACACAGAACCCAGTGTGCACTTTGATTGACTTCCCTTTCTGAGAGGGTAACAGAGAAAGCATTAAAGCTGAAGCTGAAAAAAATTGATTTTCTTCTCACAGAGACCTTTCTAAAATCCATCCTATGGCGTCTAGCCACACAATTGAAATAAAGTACAGTAATAATTGCTTCCCATGGTTGGTTTGGGATAGGAGAGATGGGGTGTGTGTGAATGTACGATGTGCGTGTGCGAACGTGTGCACTCATGTGTGCATGTGTGAGTAGTGTGTGTGCGCGCACGCGCACGCGCCCAAGTGTGTTCATTCCTGTTGTCAAGCATATGGCCTCAGGCATACTAAATAGAACCCTTTACCATTGAACTTTAAAACAGCTCCAAAGGTAGTTGGGCATTCTTCACCCACCCTCCTTCTCTAGTTAAAGCTTCATATCACATTCTGTATTGGAGCTACAGGAATCAGTTTAAAGGAGTCTAGAGCTGTTACAGATTAACAGCTTGGCAACTCGGAATGAACCCAGCAGAGCCAAGTGAAATAAAATTTAAAAGTCCAGTCATTGAGAGTTGCTTCTATACACTGCCAAATTTTGAATCAGGGCAACAAACACCTCAAATTGTTGTCAGTGTAACTTTTGGGGCCTTGTTATTTCATGGTGGCATCGTCCATGGGAGTAAAAGGGTTACTATCATGAAATAATAGATAATCCCCTGAGTTAACATGAAGCTTTGTTTTTCCTCTAAGTTCTCAGTTTTTCATTTTCCTTTATAAGGTATACATATTGCTGTTCTGAACTACTAAACATGCAGTTACTTTTGCTTTGACTCCCTTTATCCTATTTCTGTGATTAGTCATTCATTCTTTAAAAATACTTTTAAAGATACATCTTAACTTGTTCTGTGTGAGAAACACCCTTCGCTTTCCTCCTTCTGCTTGGAGGATTGTGCAGCCTTTCAGCTAAACAAAACCAAAATTGTTCACTTGCTCAGTGTCCCACTCCTTGAAGTCAGCTGCACAGCTCTCTATGGGTGTGGCCCGCCACGCTTGATCTTCTTATCTGCTGCCACCACCCTGCTGCTCGCAGTCTCTCAAGTGCTTTCCTTACCCCACCCAGCTTTTGGAAGCCTCAGAAACAGTTGTTGTGCGACCTTCTCTTCTTCTGTGTATTCTGAGGAAGTTACTTAAGTTCTCTTAAAGATACATGTTTCATCAAGAAATTACTACTCCAGAATTAAACTCTGTGAACATTTGAAAAGACAAAATCGTTTTTTTCCCCTTGTCAGAGCTTAAATATTACAGATGTGAGCTCATAAATGGAAATCACAAGTGGCTTTTCTTATATAAACTATTTGTTCCCCAAAGTTGGCTGCACCCCAGTAAATGTAATGTAGGTTACTATGTAAAAGAACCTGGCAAAGACACTAAAGAATTCACATAATATGAATACACTCCCTTAATTTCTCCTTTGTAGGTAGTTTTCTTTCTCATGATGGTGTGTGCTGCAAATGATCATCATGGTCTTTGAATTGTTTAAAATGGGGGACTTGTGTGTACTTTGATGTGTGAGCATAAATATGAAATTTTCTTATCAAAAATAGTTTGATCACAAGATTCAATTGTCAGTAATCTGGCATAATTCCTTTCACCTTTATGGGTACTTTTCATCATTTTAGCACCCACACCCCTTTTTTTTTCCCAGAGCTCAGAGTCAAACTGAAGCCTTACTAAGGCTATGGCTCTCAGTCACTCAGCTACATTCCCAGCCTACTCCAGATTTTCTTTTTTCCAGTCCTCAAAAGTTCATCTCTTAGGTGCCTTGTTAAACAGCTAGATCAACAGTGTCTTTCCTTCTTCTCAGCCCCTCCACTTAAATCGAGCATGCTCATGCTTGCTGCCGTTCAAGTCTTTAGCCCATTGGCTAGGGCTGGGCTTTCCCACATTGAATGTGCCTTAGTCTACTGACCTTGATGTCAACCTAAAAGCTTCCTGTGCCTCTCTCTGTGGTTATGACTATGTGACAGAGTAGAGTTTGACCAACTTTCATGATCATTGGCCTGAATTATTTGTAAGATTGGTTAACTCAGGGTAAAAACAAGTATTGTTCCCAGACAGCATGTAAATGGCTCTTGGATTTCTTTTCTTAGCATGTTAGTCAAAGATCAAAGTGGAAGTAAAAGCATATGATAGCAAAGTAGTTTGCTAATAGATTATAAGCTTCTTATAAATAAAATTATATAAACCACTATAAACTGTTAACCAGTGGCAGTTTCTTTTATATCATTTGAAGTGTCTCATATTTTAGTGTTAAGTAATGCTGTATATAAAATACAAGTTTAAGAAGTATATTGTCAGCTGAATGCCTTTTATCCCAGTACTCAGGAGGTAGAGGCAGGTGAATCTCTGAGTTCTAGGCTAGCCTGGTCTACAGAATGTGTTCCAGGAGAGCCAGGGCTACGCAGAGAAACCCTGTCTCAAAAAACCAAACAAAAGCAAATTGTCTTTGCATGCCTTTTCCCTCCCCCTCACATAGCATTTATGCTTTTTAAATCAAGTTCCACAGTAGCATCCTTGGAACCTTTCCCAGTGCTTTTTTTCCTCCAGATCTATAATACATGAATGGTACCACAATAACTCACTGTACTACCATAGTCTAAGACGTTTTCTCCTCCTTGTATACACTAAATTGCTAACATTTTAGGGTTGGGCATTCTCTCATTATGTTTCTTGTAATCTCTTCCATGCTACCTGCCCTATTGTGCATAATAGGTGTGAAATAATCTCTTGTTAGTAGAATAAATGGATTCAAACAGAATGTAGAAAAGAAATATTTTACTGGTGAATTGATTTACCAATTTAGACTTTAAATGTAAGTTTTAAACGTCTGAATTCAGAATGAGCTTTTGATAAGTACAGCATAGATTTAGTAGAACAAGTTGAAACTTTAGTAATATTTGGGGTCAAATTCAAATCAGAGATATTTATAAAACATTTTTGGTTTGGTTTGGTTTTGGTTAAATCTCCTATCATGCCACCAGTTTGCCAAGTAGCTGGCAAATCTACCATCTATAGACTGGAGAAACACCTCAAGATACTTTTCACTGAAGACAGAGTGCTGCATGGGCTGAAGAATGAGGGTGGAGATGGGAGAAAAGTGTCTAAACCTCTTCTCCATCTCCTGGGAAATGCATATGATGGCATCTGAGGAGCAGTGTGACATCAGTGTCAGGAAGAGTTGTGGCTGTGTGAGGAGCAGTGATTCTCTGCAGCAGAGCACCCGCTAAGATGGCTACTAATTTAGAGTCGTGTGTCAACCTAGCTGGCTCCGACAGCAGGGCTGGGTCTGCGTTCCAGGAGGACCTGTACAAACACTGTTTATCATGACACATTCCCTGAGATCAAAAGGAAAAAGTAGAGCAAATTATTCAAAATGGGAAAAATACCTTTTCAAAGTTATTTGTTTCATAGAAAAAGCAACAATATGAAAATTCTTCCATAGCCCCATACCCTTACATGCAATAGATTAAAGCAAGTGACATTTCAGTAAGAAACAGCAGGATGGATGCATCCTTAGCGCTGCTAAACAAGTGTGCCTACCCCTCCATTAGTGAAAACTAAGGACAAACCTCAAGAAGGTAACTTCCTCTTTGTGTTGTCACAATTAAAACTTGAGCAACATAACTCAGAAATGACTTAGAAAACGAAACAGGACAGGCAAGTGCACGTCTCATATTTATGGCTATAGTGCATTTATTTTATGGCTTTGTTTGGGGAGGTTGGGTTTTTGTTGTTGTGTGGTTTGGTTTTTGTTGGTTTTTGTATTATCCCATCACTTGGGAGACTTAAGCAGAAGGTTCGAGTTCATTGTTAGTCGAGAGTTCTACAGCAGTCAGGACTGTGGGCTGAGACCCTGTCCCAAAGCTGAAACATCACACCCTAAAATCAAAGCTCATTACATTCACATTTATAGAGGGCTTTTTTAAATATATACATTTTAACACAATTACAGAGTTTTTGTTTTTCTCAATTACAGTGTTTTGTTTGTTTTGTTGCCTTATGGCGTTAGGACTCAAACTCAGAGCCAAGGCAAGTTTTCTTTCACATCCCCAGTCTCTGTGTTCTTAATTTATTCATAAATTCACATATTTTGTAGCAGTAGCAGTTGAAATAGGACTTTGTACAGAACATTCAAATCTCTAATACTAAGCTGTATCCACGATTCTTTTTTTCACGTTCTAAATTTTGAGATGGGGTCCCATTCAATTGCCTAGATTGGCCTTGAACTCACTCTGTAGTCCAGACCTGGAACTTTTTAAAAGTCTCCTATCTTAGCCTCCCAAATAAATTAAGATTTTTATACCACCAGACCCATAGTCTTTAGGGTTTTTTTGTTTTTTTGTTTGTTTGGTTTTTTTGTTTGTTTGTTTGGGGGGTTCGAGACAGGGTTTCTCTGTGTAGCTTTGGAGCCTGTCCTAGAACTTGCTCTGTAACCCAGGATGGCCTTGAACTCACAGAGATCCATCCACCTGCCTCTGCCTCCCTAGTACTGGTTTTAAAGGTGTGCACCACCACCACCCAGATGTCTTTAGGTATTTCTAATAATAATTTGTTCTTTGTCTTTTTAAACGTGTGTGTGTGTGTGTGTGTGTGTACACTCACACATGTGCTTGCAGGCAACCATGTGGATTCCTGGAGAGGCCAGAAGAGGACATTAGATTCTCTGGAGCTAGTGGCATTGGTATTGGAACTGAACTTGAGTCCTTTGGAAGAACAACCTAATTGCTGAGGTTGTCTCTCTCCAGCTCCATTCATCTTTTTCTATGTAATCTTTGTCTTTATCTGAGAGATGTTAGTAAAGTATATTGTTTTCAAAAGATCTAAAGCCTGTTTTGTTTTGTTTTGTTTTTTTCACCTCAGATTTGCCAACATTGTCAGTACAGTACAATCTTATCAGTTTCATTTTTATCTGGAAATGGTGCACACCTAATCTCTACAATTAATGATTTGTAAAATATCATGGTCTGCCGTGATAGACTTATTAATCACTAGGTTATGTTGTTTGTTTGGTTTTGGTCCAGAATAAGGGCCTATTTTGAAAACTGTTCATCTTTCATTCATCTTCAACCTCCCATTTTCTAGAATTGCTACCTTCTTAAAATGCTCAGTGGTTTTGTTTATTTTGAAACAGGGTTTCACTATGTAGCTCTGGCCGGCCTGAAACATACTGGATAGATCAGGTTGTCTAACTCACAGAGATCTACCTGCCTCTGCCTCGTGAATGCTAGATTAAAGGTATTCACTGTTATGTTTGGTCCACCTTCAGAATTCTAGATTATCTCTTTGACCAGTTAACAGTGTAGCAAATGTTAGAGAGGCAAAGGATATTCCTTACCATTCATAATATTTTGCTAAGAGGCCCTGCTGTTAAGTAGTTCAGCATCAGGTACACCAGTGGACAGAAGGATGAATAGGGGTAAGGAGTGCTATATTGAAGGTCAGCAGAGGGCTGTACAGCTTGAGGCTTTCAACTGTGGAGCAGCAGCCTTCCTTTATAATCCATCTTCATAGAACAGGCAAAACCGGTGTCTTCCTCAGATGAGAAATTGTCAGGCAGGAATTGTAATTCACAGACGCAGAGAGGCAGCTTGTCTTCTAAGTTACCAAGGGTTGCCTTATTGTGTCATCCCTTGAGAACAGTTAGTTTGAGAAACAAAAACCCTGAGAATGTAAAAGCTGCTCTTGAGCCTCCCCCCAGTTCGGACTCAAGCATCTCAGACTCAAGCTGTTGGACGGCAGGCTAATCTGTGACACTGTCCCGACATGGAACACACTGTTATCAGCACGTTGGCATTGACTACCTTTTGCCCAGACTTTCTTGTCTCCCTTTGAGTTTTACTCTCTCAGCTAAATCTCTTGTACAATTTGGCTATCTCTAGAACTGAGACAAGAGTCTCCACACTAAGTATAAAATAGGCCTATTATAAAAATTGTCTATGATAAAGAAAACACTTAAAACTATATATATAACTATATATATAAAACTTAAAACTATATATATATAAAACTATACATATAAACTTAAGTGTTTTGTTTATATATATAATGGTGTGTGTGCGTGCGTGCGTGTATGTGAAGGGTCAGAGGATAATTTGTGGAAGTTGATTCTTCTACCGTGGTATCGTAGGGCTCAAACTCAAGTCATCAGGCTTGATGGCAGCTGTCTTTACCTGCAGAGAGACAGCTCGCCTACCCATGTCTCTATATTTTTAACCTTGATTCCACTAGTTTTGTGACCTTACTTGCTTAACCTCTCTGGTTTTAATCTTTCTGTAGGGGTTATATGTGAAGCCCACAACTGTCTCCCTTGTTCCAGTGAGTTCTCCAATGGCTCACGTTTGCTCACTTGCTTTACTGTCCCGTGACTGTCAATATACTGTCATTGTTTTGCTTCTCATTCTTCTGACTCTTTGCCTTCTTGGTGAGTGTTCCACCTTAGTTATTTGCTACGTGATTGAAACTGAATACCTGTTCCAAGATATATTCTCTCATTATGCACTTACAGAGGACTCCCGTGGTGAGGCTCTGGCCTCGACTTGAAAAGTGCTTCCAAGTAAGTAGAGGAGTCATTAGAAGCAGCTAGCCATCATGAGGAGTTCTGTAATGTAAGCGTTTAGACCACTGGTTCTCAACATATGAGTCATAACCCATTTGAGAAAGTTCTAGCTCTAATAATATTTACATTACAATTTATAACAGTAGAAAAATTACAGTTGAAGTATCAATGAAAATAATTTTATGGTTAAGATCACCACAACGTGAGGAACTGGTTTAAAGGATTGCAGCATTAGGAAGGTTGAGAACCACTGGTTTAGACAAAGCAACTATAGAGACATTGATGAAGGATCTTTAACTTTGTTCAGCAGGCCAAAAAAGAGGCTAGATTTGTAATACAACTCAGAATGCTTCCTTGGTTCCTTGGTGAAGAAAAGGAAGACCACACTGGGCAAAATGAGCTTCTTATACAGACACTCAAAGGGGAAAGTATTTACATAATAGCTAGTCACTGCACCATCACTAACCTGTACCTCTCCTACTCCAGTTCTGGTAGCAAAGAGGAAACTCCTCCCCCCCCTTTTTTTCCCTAGATAGCAATTTTGCCACTATCTGCTCTAACAATGAATAGAGGGTTCTAGCCAGGCCTAGGATGCAGAGGCAGGACGATTACGAGCTTAATGCTTGCTTGAGCTATAAAACAAGCTTCTAGTCACTAGAGCAATCTTACTGTCTCAAACCAGAAAGTTAAAGGAAAAAAGTGCGTGTGTGAGGGGTGTAGCTCAATGTTGGAGCCCTGGCCTAACATATATGAGGACTTAGACTCAGTCTACTGTGCTGCAGGCAGTGTTCTGCTTTATGTATATACATTTTGCATGTAAAAATGAGAGCCAAACATGGGGCAGCACGGATCTTTGGAAGCATCATGTGATGTGCTGATTCTTGACATGTACATTAGACTCCAGATGTTCTGTTTTAACACATTCAACTTTACAAATTAAGATTTCTCTTGTTTATAGCTGAGAAAACTGAGTCTCAGTCAGGTGGTTCTTCTGAGCCAGGGTCTCTCCAGCTTTTGCCTTCATTCTAGGAAGGAGCAAGAGCTGCTGCATGAGCTGTGTATTAGGTTTCTGTCCTCCCGGTAACAGCTGACCAGTTGTGTGCCCCAGAGAGGTTTGAAATCGTTGAGTCTATCGTCACTTTTAACTTGTGATCTCTTCTTAGCTCCCTCCCATCTAGGTGGTCCATACCTGCCAGTTGTCATTCATTGTGACCAAGAACAAGCTGGTAGCACAGAAGAGTAGTTGGATGAATCGGTTTCAAAGGCCTAGGCACTGAGATTGCTTCTGGGGTAGCAGGGCAGGAACTGTCTGGAAAGAAGTGTGAGGGAACATTTGGGGATTCAGATAATATTACATACCTCTATAGGAATTAGGGTCATCGAGGTACACTTGCTTTTAAAATATCGCTATGTAAATATTGCATTGAAAGAAAATACTGAACTGTAGTTTGTGAAGTAACTTGAAGTATCTGGGAGAAATTTACTGATGCCTATAATGTACCTTAAACTGCACTAAAAATAAAATTAATAGATGGACAGAGGAGCAGTTAAAGGGCTCATGAGGCAGAACTGACACACTACAGTGTTCTGAGTAGACCCTGAGCAGTGTCTGTGTGATGCTTGGTGTAAGAGTTCTTGAAATTTGCTGTATGTTTAAACCTTTCATAATGAAATACTAAGTGTATAATTAAAATACAAGAGACTAGAGAAATGACTCAACAGTTAAGAGCATATCTTGCTCTTCCAGAGGACCTGAGTTTGGTTCCCAGCAACCAAATGGCAGCTCACAACCGTCTGTAACTCCAGCTCCAGGGACTCTGATACCTGGCCTCCACTGGCATCTGCATATATGTGTACATGCATATGTACACACACATAATAGAAATAACATAAAAATATAATAAGCTATTTTTGGATACTCTCTTTAAAATTTCCTTTCAATAGACTTAATGAAGATTCTTGCTAGTGTAGCCCCAACCCAGAGGCCATCATAAGTTGAGTCTAATAAAAGCATATCAGTTTATAAAGACAGGACCCCTTGTCTTAACTGTCTCATGGGTGAGGAAGTTCCTTCCCCTGGGTATTTTAAGCCAGACCGAGAATCTCACAGAGCTGGAACTTGCCAGACAAAGTTTCAGTCACTAATGGTTATACCATACTTCTAGAGGTAATGTCACATGAGCAGAGATTAAATTCTCTTTCTCCCCTGGATGTCGTCACCTAGATGACACTTACTGGGGAGGAGAAGCCCTGCTTTGGATGTGTGTTCTATTTTCAGCCTACCACATATTTAAAGTGCATTTATTTAACCAATGAAGCTTCAGGCGGTAGGAACTCAAATTGACTTTCTTTTTCTAAAAAATGCCATCTTTTTCTTTTAACTTTGGTGGTAACTAGTCATAACCATTTTATATACTGAAAATAGAATTTATTTTATACAGGAAAATATAGTGTAACAGTGGTATTTTACGAAGATTTAAATGACAAATATTTCAAAATAAAATTGGAGTTGAAGGGCAGAGAGAGAGAGCATAGATTAACTTTTTGAGTTACTTGATTCATACTATGGTTGTTCAGCCTTCTGTCACTCAATAGAGGGTTTATACTTAAAATCCACATAGCTGATGACTGAGAGGAAAGAAAATTTTCACTCCTTGACTATTACCCTAGAAGATTGGATCTATAAATATATATGAATTTTTGAAATAGTCAGTTATACATGTATGTCAAATAATGTTTGAACTAACTAGAAAAACTTGCTCTACTGCATGATTGTGGCATGGGTACCATTTCCTGATAGCTTCAGCATTAAACGTTTGGTTGTGTATGTGCACGCACGTGCGTGCTCAAAAAAGAATTAACCTTATTTAACATCCTAGGGACCTGTGGATTCCTAAGAATGTCACACCTTGTCTATGCCAATAAATCAGTGTGTCTATTCTTGTTACCAAATCTGATGTCATTGGCAGATTTTCCTCTCTATTGGAAAGGTAATACTCAGAAATGAGATTTTTTTAAAAAATGTATTTCTTCTCTCTGTGATTGGGGTGTTTTTGAGTTTTTAAACTGTGGAATAATACTGACAGGCTCCAAGAAAACTGAATCTGGATTTCATTTTGTCTCTTCAGCTCTGTGTGATCTTGTGCACATTCCTGACATGTTACAAACAGCTTGCATCTCTGGATGTGCAGTATCAGTTTTCAGTGGAGAAAGCCCCAAAAGGAAGCAGACTGAGTCCTCCATGCACAAACAGCTGGGCAGCTGTGGATGGAATTAATTGCTGATACGTATTGGCTGTGTTTTTCTTCTCCTGTCATTTCCTTTGCAGCTGTGAAAGTGAATTTTGACTGAAAACAGACATTTCCAGCAGTGCAAATCCAAAAAGTGTCAAGATTCTTCTAATCAATACCCAACTGGCACCTCTGTTTTTCATTGTTGGGGTGGGGTGGAGAAGAGCAAAAGTTGGCAACAGGTGATTCATAATTAATGTGGGGTGGAAATAATTAAACCAGGCACTTGCCCTGCAAAAGGAATTTTTTTGGGGGGGGGATGATTTTTTTTTTGTTAGGAGTGACCTCATAATCCAAGAAAAGCTAGATTAACGAGTACTCCCCTCATAAGGTCCTTTTAAGGAGGGTATTTCAGGCCTTCTCTCAGAATTGTAAGATGTCCAGCATTCCATTGTGATTTATTCTTTCAATATGAGAGATAACAGTTGTTGAGAATAATATGATATTTATAATTAAATATACCTTCCTGGTTTTCTCTCAAAGCCTTTTCTGTTGTTTGTTTTATATTATACGTAGACAATCAATGACATGCTTAGCCAGGTGGTGGTGGAATAACACCTTTAATTCCAGCAGGTAGGAGGCAGAGGCCAGCTTAGTCTCGAGAGTGAGTTCCAGGGCAACTAGAGCTACAGAGAGAAATCCTTCTTGAAAAAGCAAACAAACAACAAACAAAAGCATGCTTGGATATTTTACTCAGAGAAACCTATTCAATTGTATGATTATAGAGTTTGAATAAAAATTAACTTGCATCTCTGTACATATGCAAAAAGTGGTATTTGTTTAAAATAACTTTAAATAGTTATTGTATAGTGATAAATTTAATACTGAAAAACTAAACATTTTTATATAGTATTTGTATTTATATTCTTTAGAATATCTTATTTGGAAAGAAAGTCATGCAAAAAACTTTAAACTGAAATTCTTATAGAATTTGTAAGTGGAGATTGTAAAATTTTTTGGCATATAATGAATATTAGTGATCTTCATCAAAATTATTTTTTCTCTTATGCATACATTTTAATGAGATAGCAAAGCAATCCATAAATCACATCCTTTTCCTTTTATATTTTTGTGTGTCTGTGTTTGTGTACATGGGTTTGCACATGTGTGGAGGCCTGATGACAACTTGTGCGGGTCAGTTACCTCTTTCCACCATGTGTGTTCCAGGAACCAAACATCAGGTTTATTAGCAGCAAATGACTTCACCCACAGAGTCGTCTACTCAGCCTGACATCCTTGTTTTGAAGGCAACTCTAGCTAATTGGAAATGTAATGCTTTTATTTTTTTCTGTGTTGCTAAAAGTAGAGGATTGATAAGGAGAAAAAAATTGGTTAGTGTTCAAGTCCCCTAAAGTAATATTATAAAGCAAGCTATGTTTCTGACACCTTGAGGTATGTAAAAACTGCAGTTGCTAAACTTAGAACTTAGTGTGTTGAACTTCCTTTCCAAGAGTCCACCTCCACCTTCCAGTGTGTGGGTTCAACTGCGTGTGCTATCTAGATTCTCTCTCTTCTCAAACAGAAATCAGCCTATAGTTCATGCTCTGCCAAGAAAACTGATCTCCAAACATAGACTTTTCCTCTGTTACTTTGAGAGGAATTAACCAATGAATTTTGACTCTGAGGCCCTGGAAAATGCTGTGGCAATATTAATGTGCAGTTTGCCCTGAGTGAAATCTGCCTGGGTGTGTTATTTCCCCAGAGTGGGCTCCACCCTGCCCTAACCACACCATGCAGATATCTTGCTGTTTAAAACAAAGATCATTTTTAGGGCAGCATTGCATCAGAATTGCCACATGAAAATGAGTTTAAGAAATGTGCAGAGGCTTCGGGGGTTTTGTAAGTAGTGGGTTATGTATCGTAATACCTGTAGCTATCAGCTTAGGTGGAAACAAAGCTGAGACAGATGGTTAGTTTTGTGCCAGTTTCTCACAGCATGCAATGAACTTGTCTTTGGGAGTAAGCTGTGGCTTGTCACTCAACTGATTTTTTCTTTTATGGCATTTGTCTGCTTTTTATTTTCTTATACTATTATTTATCTCCTTGTTATTTCTAACTGTCTGTGGTTGTCAACAACTGTAAAGGAAGGAAAATGCTAGTAGTCTGCAGGTGTGCTAGTTTTCTGACTCTAAAGTGTTTAGAGAAGGGTTTTTGTACTGAATTTATTAGTCACTTTTATGGCATAATTGAGCAGTACTGCATTTCGAGACATCGTGGCATGAACTTTGTGTGTAAGAGTGGGTTCATTGAATTGAAAAAAAGCAGCCTCTAAAGGGCCTTTATTTCTGTCATAATGATGCTTTGTCCTGTTGCTGTTGGGTATTTGTTGATAGAGTTGGGGCAGGCTGCAGCCCAAAGTTCTGTTCCATGCCTGGGCAGTTCCATCGGTCGGTTCCATGCCTCTGTGTTCTCTAGACTTTGTGATGTGAATGGTAAGTTGAACTGTAGGAAAATTATTGTTCCGTGAGGTCCATGCTGAGCATTTTTCCCAACCTTTCTCCCCTCGGATGTCTGGATTTTAACTGTCCATGAAGTGTTCCGTGGTGCACTGACCAACACGGCATGCTGGGAAAGGCTGAGGTCGTGGTTTGTCCTCCGTGCTGTTTGTTCATTGTGTTCTCTTTCTGGGGTAGACACACCCATTCAGTGCAGGCAAGTTTAACAGCCTGCCTCGGTCGAAATCATGACTGAATGTTGAAACTGGTGGATATCTGTAAAGCTTTTGGGGTGGCATTGTGTCATCTTTTTTGTTCTTAAACTTCCTGGCCACCGTCAACTCGCTTCCCCTTCCCTTTGTTAGTTGTTTTTGGGTCAGCCGTCTCTAACTGGACAAGAGGGGAAGAGGAAAGTAAAGTTTGGTATCACTGTAGGATGCAGGCAAGACGAGTTTGCTTTGGGTGTTACTTTCTTCACCTATAAAGTCAGGAATCCGAGTTAGTCCTCTTAGATATTTTCAGAATAGAATACCCTAAATCTCTTGTAGTGATACATACTTGTCCAGAAACGTCAATAGAGAATGGATTAGAACCAAGAAAAGATTGTTTAGCTCTCAATCCGTGTTTTCTTGTAAATGACAAGAAAATCAAAGTTGTGCTTTAGATGTATCTGCCAGAAATTTAAGACATTTGTCTTTTACTATCTGGGGTGTAGATCTTATCTGTATGGGCTTGGCTAAGCAACCTTTAAACTCCCAGCCCCCAATATTTTTTGCATGAAGGCCTAACCCACACATGTATCATTCAACCTTTGAAATAAATTTCTCATGTAATACAGAAAACAATCTACTGTTTTCTGTTTCATTTTGAAATCTGTCCACTTCAGTCTACTGAACAACTAACTCTGCTGTGTCTTTCCCTGTGGGAAAAGAGAACTGGGCATAAGCTTTTACAGCTGTGCCAGAGCAAAATTTGATACCCAGTTTGTTGTTAAATGTTTAATTAGTTATTTTAGAATTCATTTTTATTTGGAACTCTTATTTAAGATCAGTAGTTAGTATCTCTATTAATACACTTATTTTTCTTATGATGATTATGTAATATAAACAAGTAGTGACTATTTTACCGTGCCTTGTGGACCTGCTCCCTGAGCCCTTCCTGTTTGCCCTAGGAATGCTAAGCAAATTTCTCCTCATTTACTCCATACTTCATTCATAAAAACTGATGTGCATACTATGATATGAAAAGGGTTGCTGGGCAGTGGTGGTGTACACCTTTAATCCCGGTACTTGGGAGGCAGAGGCAGGCAGATCTATGAATTCAAGGCTAGCCTGGTCTACAGCATGAGTTCTCGGACAGTCAGAGATACACAGAGAAACAGTGTCTTGGAAAAGAAAAAGAAAGGGAAGGGTTTCAAGATCTTTTCTAGATCACATGGTAAGTGTGACAAGGTATAAACTGTCAGGTTCCCTGTGATAAATCCCTCCTTTAGTTTCCTTACTGAGAAGTTGCTCCCAGGGCTTTATAATTCCTTTCTCTGCTTATGTGAGTTTGTTGTCTTTGTCGTTGTTGCTGTTTATCGTTGTCATTGCACACCTTCAGTGTTTTTATGTTGACCAAGTCTTTTCAATATAGTGTTCCTTTAAAGAGAATGCCATGTAAAAATGTGAAGGAGTATAAAAGAATGTATGACAAAGCGTCTCTTTACCACCTTAGTCCCCTTAACTCTATTCCCAAAAGGTAACTTCTCTTTGATAATTCCAGAAATTTCCAATGACTATGTGACTGTCTGAATATGTCTGTATATACTTAAATACTTGGATGACTTCTTAAATCCGTGTAAAGTGAAGCTACACCTATATTGTGTGTTTAGCTCCTGCTTGGAAGGAGCTGTCTGGCAAGTGCTGTGCCCTGCTTCAGTGCATGCTTAGATGGGCTCCCGAGTGATTGCTCTTATTCTGAAGGTATCTGGACTATTTGCGAGGTGCTTCCCGTATATTCCTTCTGTTGGATGGGCTTTGCTATCAGTTCTCTGCCTCCATTTTGGGACAAAGCCCATGGACAGTTGTGAAGGATGACAGTGTTTCGTGAAACAGAAATCCCTCAGCCACTTTTCCTCATCTCATTAGACAGTCAAGAGTAGACCTGCTCAGCCATGCAGAAGAGGAAAGAATTGCTCCAGAGGGAAATCCTTCTCAGCACAATAGTGAAGGAATGTTGGATTTGATGTCGGGTAACTTGATCGTGAGATTATGGGATGGCAGGCAAGTGACTTCTTTCACTGTCTGTGAATAGAGAGGTTGGATAGGTGAGCTTTAATGTATCTTCCAGCTTTATTGTATATGTAGGTTTTGTTGGAACAGGGACTAAACTTATGGGACCCAAATTGTATAAGATTTCTGTTATTTAAATAGAAATCATACACACACACAACACACGGGCTGTAATTTATTTGACATGCCATATAATCTAAACTACTTGAAAGTTTAAGGAGGTGAGAGCAGTTGAGTATATTCTACATTTTTACAGAAAATTTTTTGACAGTTCTTTTTTAATAATATAAATCCATTCCAGAAGTAAAATAAAATCTTTTGATCAAGCTTTAATAGTTGAAAAATAACCATATGGGATGGCATTTGCTTTTAAAGTGGGTCCTTACTGCTTTAATGAATTCCAGCCTTTAAGAGCTAATCCTAGGGCTTTTTAACTTTGTCTCCAAGGGCCAGGGAGATGGCACTTTCAGCAAAGCCTGATGACCCACATGACAGAAAGAGAAAACCACTTCCTGAGAGTACCCCCTGACTTCTTGACTTGCTGTAGTGTGCACACACAAATAAGTGTGATGTCTGACTTTACAAATCAGCTTCTAGAGTTATGTATAAAATTGTTTTAAGTTTTAGCCCCTCATTCTTGTCTCCTTGAATGCTGAAGCCGTCTCTACTTGCCATGGTCAGTTTTCTAACTTGTGTTGAGGAAAGCGACTGAGAAGTGAACTGTATAGGGTTATCTTGCCAGTGACGTTAAAAGGTAACAAAAATTCAACAGTGTTGTAGTGCTTGGAAATGGTGATGTTGTGTTTTGAAAATGCATTCTGAGAGCTTCTTTGTCAATTATCCCATCTATTGTGGCGTTTACAACTAAGGAAGTTCTCCGTGGTTGGGAATACACAGGATGCTGCTGTCTACAGGATGTTGAACAAACGTTGCTAAAACATTTGGAGCCATTTTAGGAAAAACAGTTCAGCAATAACAAAATGGACAAATAGATTAGGGTTTGAGCTGAAGCAGAAATCCATTTTAGAGAGAGGGATAAAGAGGAGGAGGAGGAAGCAAAAGAAAGAGAGATAGGGAACAGAAACAGATTCATCACTGCTCTGGTCTGATGCAGCCCTCCCTGGGAGCCCAGTGTTTGCCTAGAGTCCTGTGACACACAGTGGGAATTCACTTCCTATCAGGAAATGCTGATTTTCAATGTATTATCTTGTTGAGACAACCACAGTGAACAATAGGCTATTAACATTTTAGAACAACAAGTGTCATAACTAAGCCAATATTTGCTTTGTTTTGAGTATTATTCTAAAAAAAGCTTTGGCTGGGCTTCAGAATACATCAGACCATCAGTAACTACTGAACATAATAAAAGTCATGATGGTTAAAAGAGCAAAGCAGAAGAGTATGGAAGCATCAGGAGGGATCTTGCAGGCTCACTCTCAACACTTGCCTGTGCAGAGAGACAAGAGTAAATTATTTCAGATAAATCCTAGGGGGCACGAAAAATGTTCATTTAAAAGCCTGTTTTAAATTTTAACACACACCCATGAAATTGGTATAAAGCAGGGAAAAGCCACAAATTCAATTCTCTTTTGAAGTGACACATCCTCATGTGCTGTCATTTTCAGTCTCAAATGTTTACAATTAAAACTTCATTTGCCAATACTACTTATTTGGGAGTTGGTTTTTTTAGATGTGTATGTGTGAATTCCTGCATGTATGTATGTGACCATGCATGTGCCTGGTGCACACAGAGTTCACACAAGAAGGTATCAGAGACCCTAGAAATGGAGTTAGGTGGTTGTGAGCAGCCTGGTGTCGGTCCTGGGAAGCCAGCCAGGACCCAGCATCCTCTGAAGGAGCCACAAATGCTCTAACCACTGGGCCATCCATTTCTGCCGCCCCAAGGCTTGGTGACTTTTTAAAGCTGTTATTCATATACTTAGAGAGAAGCAAACCTTATTCACTTCAGTGGCCAATTCCTATCTAGTCATGACTCTACTTCTGTGATAAAAGCATAGTAAAACTTCAGAGCTAGGAAGGGTGTCAGTCATCAGGTCAAGCCTCTTCATTTTGTATGTGAAGAAGTTCAGATCCTTACCTTTTCGAAAATTCAGGTCTTCCTGTGCTTTCTTACTCCCAAATTTCTTGGGAGTCTTCAGCTATTGAATACCTGGTGAATATCTTTCATTTGGCAACTGTGCTAAACTGTCTTTTGCTATCAGTTGTCTTTTTCCTATAGTCGTCTTTTTTCCTCTCCATGCTTTTAGACTATGAAGTCCTGGGCTGGCAAGGTGGCACCGTGGGTGAAGGTGCTTGCCGTGTAAACCTGGTAACCTGAGCTCCATGCCCAGAAAGCACATAAAGTTGGAAGGAGAGAGCTAACTCCACAATGTTGTCCTCTCACCACACATGTGTCACGGCGTGCCCTTCCCATGTACACAAATAATAAATACAAGTTAGGTGCCTGGAAGAGTGGCCACCGTGTTCTATGGGGCTGCGGTACAGAGGCCAAGAGAAGCTGAGTGCTGACCTGGGTAGTGGACGGACACAAGGACCTGCAGACCAAATCGCCAGACTTTACAGCCTCCAGCCTGGATCTCTGGACCCGAGTGGAGCTGGGAGTCTCCCAGCATCTCACGCCTTGGAGGCTGCTCCCTACCCGTAGGGTCCCTGTGGCCCCTGGGCCTCTTGACTTGAGATTTGACTTTCTTGGACCTTTCCTCTTCCCTATCATTGTGCTGTCTGTTGCATTCTGGCTTCCTGCTTGGAGGGGTTGTCTCAACATCACCCACCCCTGCTCCCCATCCCAGGAGCTGGATGCTGGTCCTGCACTGTTTTCTCATGTATCCTTGGTGGGAGGGGAGAGCTGGAGTAGGGAAAAGGATGAATCCAAAATCCAGTCCCTTTCCTAGGAAGGGCAACAGCCCTCAACTTCTCCTTTTGCCTCCCTTCCTCAGGTGCCAAATAGCCATAGCTTCCTCCTGGAACTGTCTTGAGGCCACTCTGGAGCTCAGGTTCCCTTGGTCTAGCCTAGGAATGCCAGGAGGGGAGGGAGGTCAACTTAGGAGGTTTGGTTTTAGAGCTCTCACTGGGGAGCTAAGGCCTGCCCAGGGCCACACCTGGAAGCCTTGTAATATCATCAAAGAGATTCACCCTCCTCTCCTCCCATCCCCCATCATTTTCCAGTGTTTTCACTTGGAGGGCAAAATTTTACTAATCTTTTTGGACACCGGGGCTGCTTGCTGCCAGCCTGGTTTCTAAGTGAAATTGACTCAGTTTCCCTACCTTAACCCCAGATTGGGGCTTGGACCAAGGGAGATGAGAACCCCCCCTCAGGTCAAAATCCATCTCATTTTGCAACTTCCACAAACCCTGCCCCAAGCCTAGGTTTCTGGGGGGATGGGTTGTTTGTTTGAACAACCCAGTTCTGTACTTTTTGGCTTCTCCTAGATCCCTGTAAATAGACCATACCATCAATCAGTATTTCTTGCCCTTCTCTTCTGCCCCCCAACGGTCCCCCACTCTGCAGAAAGAGCTGACTGTCACAGTGCCAGGCCCCTGAATTTCACCTAGGCAGATGGACGGTTTGGAGCTAGGTGGGAGAGTTCTTGATGTACTTCCAGTTTTGACTGGCAGCAGCACTTTTGTCCCGCCCTTGGAAGACCCTGTCTCTGTATATTATATATACATTATTATATATACAATAAATATATTGCTCCTGGTTTTGTACTGATTTGATGCCAGAGTTTAGCATCAAGCCTCTTCCTTTGTCATTCTCCACCTTATTTGTTGACAGGGTCTCTTGCTGAACCTGGAGCTCACTGATTGGGTGAGACTGGCTGATCACAGAGCGCCAGGAATCTGCCTGTCCACATACCCTTCCCCACTACAGTGTTTCAGTTACAGGTGTGTGTCTTACCTCCTACATGGATGCTGGAGGCCCAAACTCAGGTCCTTAAGTACTGGAAGTACTTTATCTACTAAGCCATCTTCTCATCCCCTGCTTTCTTGTTTTAAGGGTTATCTTTTTTACAGTATTGTTTGTATCTGGTCTCAAAATAAGCAATTAAGTATAGCTTTTTAAAAATTTCTTTTTATACTCTCATACTTCTCTTTAATGACCTTGAAATCAAATTAATATATTTCAAGTGCAAGTCATAGTCTTCATTACCTCAAACACCTTAGGTACCAGGTTCATTTGATTACCTGTAAAGTTTGCTCTCCATCTTTGTTCTGGTGTCTTCTTAGGTAGAGTGTAGTATCATGAGTCAGTGGCCCTTCTGAGTCACTTTTAAGTGCATAATAAAGTTAGTTGTTGACCCAATTTCTCCAGAGACAAGACAAAATACTTTAGGAGTGGTGGTAGATTGCGGAAAGGCTGATTTTGATAGAAGGGGGAATGAGTTGGCTTTGAATGAGACTTGAATGTATGGGCTGATACTGGTAATAGAGATGAGAAGGGAAACCAGTCTAGATGTGCAAGAAATTTGGCAAGCCTGAGGGGGGCGTTGTTTGGAAAACCGCTTCCCACTAACCGTAGGAGGAACTGACCTTTGAAGCCTCTTATACCTGTTTTTCAAAGCTTGCAACTTATTTTAGATCATACCACCACTACTGTGATTCCTAATGTTTTGTACATTTGTTTTGTTTTGTTTGAGACAGTTTTATTCAGCCCAAGTGGACCTGGGACTCACTCTGCCAAGAATAGCCTCAGATTTGTGATACTATCTGTACCTCCCAAGTGCTGCGATTACAAGCCACACCACCCTTCCTGTTTCATGCAGTGCTGAGGACTAAGGAAAATGCTGCCAGTACATGCCAGGCTCACACTCTGTGACTGAACTACATCCCTAGCCCCCTAAGTTTTCCTTATAGATGGGACTCCAAGAGGTTTTTCTACCTCAGTGAGGAGGAGGGGTTAGGGAAATAGTATTCTGAAAAAAGAATAGTATTCTGAAAAAAAGAATAGTATTCTGAAAGAAGAATAGTATTCTGAAAAAAAGAATAGTATTCTGAAAGAAGAATAGTATTCTGAAAAAAAGGTGGCTTTGTGCTTCTCAGTAGCAGCCAAGGACCCCAAGGACTATAGTGTTCATACACCTTTAGATGTTTAAATAAAATGCTGTAGCCTTTTACAAGAGTATCACATTATTCCTTGACAATAAAAGTAGGAAGTAGACAGAGCATGTCTGCCAAACTCTGGAGAACTACTTAAATTACTAAGCCATGAAGATGGCTTTTTATTTGACATTAAAGTATTTGATGTAGGTTTTAAGTCCAACTAAATAGACACTAAAGAACTAAGTTGAGTCTAGTCTTTGTGAGTCTCAGAGAAATAAGAATCCCATTTCAAGCCTGACTTTTGACTATAGCCAGCAATATAAGTGGACCATTCAGACATGTGAGTGGCACCAAGAAAGGGGGCTCAGTATTAAAAGTATTATAAATTGATTAAAATTGTTATGAAAACAAACCCTCTAATTGTCCCATTTTTAACATGAATACATATTTATAAATCCCTTAAAATAAGCCAGAACTTAAGGTATTATGTGATTGTTTTCAAAGACTTACTATTTGCTAATTTTTAAAAGTTAGTCTCTTATTAAAACCTTTTAAAGGAATTTCAAAGGTGCTATTCATAATTCAGAACTTTTTCATATTGATGGATCATGTGATCTCTAGTCTACATTCTGTGTATCTCCACAATATGAAAAGTGTTTAGTAAAATTAAGTTGAAGGATTTGGGCAAGTTTGGTTCTCTCTCTTAGGACTTGTTTCTTCGTAGGGAAATGGTAGCTAAAACAAAACAGTAGCCAGCACCTCATGTTCTTTTCAAATTCAACACCAGGTTGTGTCCGGAATGGCAGTGTTTTCTGTAGGAATTACTTATATTATTAATGTTTGTTTCTCAATATCTTTAAAGATTTTCATCTTCTAAAATCAGTAGTTCTGTTGCTATTTTTTAAAGACTCCCATATTTTAAATGAGTTTTAATAATATCTCTTCCCCATGAGTTTGACACTGAATTTTCAAAATCCTCTTAGATTTTTCTATTTTCTATTAAAACTTGTGTTTTCAGAGAGTTTGGAAATTTGTCAGCTAGTCCTGCTTTTCAAAGCTAAATCTTACCAAATAGAACCTAGATCTCTTTAAATGGATCTACACTTCTACACAACAGTTCATGTCTGATGTGGTTGGGGTAAAATAATATGGCACATGTAATCAAGATACCAGGGTCTAGAAAAGGACATTCTTTTTAAAGTTGAAAATAATTGTAGTCTATATTCTATCAGTGGTTCATTGAAATTTGTGAGTAACCAGGGATTTTGTTTGTTGGTTACTGATTTGATGAAAATTTCTGAGTGCCAAACCCTTTCATTCTTCTGGTATTCAAGAAACTTAATTTTGAAGATAGCCAGTCCATGAAAATACATTTTATAAAATAGTTCATATTTAAAAAATGGGAACCTTGATTTAAGGATGGGATAGGAAAGAGTTGAAAAATTTGCCCAAAGATCTTAACAACTTTTTCTCCAAAATGACTGAAGCTTTGGAAACATCAATGGCAGTAAAGAGAATTCTGGGTCTAGAGCCAAACCCAAGAGTGTGACCTTGGATAAGCAGTGTCTCAACTCTGCTTGTTTTCTGTGGTAGTTTGAATGGGAGTAGCCCCCATAGGCTCATATGTCTGAATGCTTATTCCCAAGTTGGTGGAACTGTTTGGGAAGACTTAAGAGCTGTGGCCTTGGAGGCAGTCTGTCACTGGGAGTAGGCTTTGAGGTTTTAAAAGCCAGCACTATTCCAGTTGGCCTACTCTCTTGCCTTTTACTATGGATCAGATGTAAGCTCTCAGCTACTGCTCAGCTACCGCTCCAACACCATGCCTGCCTACCTGCTGCCACTCTCCCGCCATGCTGGTCAGGGACTCACCCTCTGGATGAAACCTTAAGGCCCTAATTAAATGCTTTCTTCTATAAGTTGTGTTGATCATGGTTGTTTCTTCACAGCAATGGAAAGGTAGCTAAGACATTTCCTTATCAATAAGTTGAGATAACAGCCCTCACCTTTCAAGGTTATTGTGAGATTCAGTGAATTGAAACATGCTCCATCATTAAAGCAGTTAAACACTAGTAGGAGCTCAAGAAATGTTGGTTGTTTATATTTCCCCTTGCTATATTTTTATTCCAATGTGGTTTAGTGAAAACACAGACTAAAATAGGTCAAGAGTGGCTGAATAAAGATTTAATAAATAAACCCTGGAGAAGAGGGCAGCTTCTTAACAAAAAGCAATTGGAAAGAGCCCAGTCATGTGAACAGTGAACATGAGGGATTTGGCAGGCCCTGGCATGTAGGTAGGACACAGAGACAGGGTACTTTTAGCAAAGGGTGGTAAGTGGGAGAAGTCCACATAGAGAAGCAATTGGAGAGTCTTATATTTGATTATTTCAAATTACACAGTAGAAAAATAAGGAAAGGATTCAGGTCAACCAGGAATGATTTAGTGGGTCTTAGAAATTAGTAATTCAGCAACACTTTTGTCTGTTTCTTAATAATTAAGTAAAGCCCAATATCAGTGTGGGATCCAATAGCAGCATGGACTTGATACTAGGCAGCTCCTTACAATTTCTCATAACCTGAGGGACCAGAGACCAGCATTCTGTTAAAGCTGCGGACATGGTTTAGTTTCTCATGTAGAGAAAAGTGCAGAAACACATGCATCCATGGCAAGCATGTAAGCTAAACAAGTGCCATCTGAAATGCACCCTTGCATAAGCACAAAGGACATTTCATCAAATTAATAGTTTATGACCTGATTCCTGTGCTGATATTCCAGCTATGGCAGAAGTAGTAAAACCTGTTGCAACTTGCATTTATGATTGGAATTCGTTTTGAATCATCTTCACATGGTTTTACGAAGATATTTTTGTTCAGAATCTAACATGATAATGTTTTCTTGGTTCACATTTCCTTGGAAACTTTTCAGTCTAACGTACTGAGCAAAGGTTACAGTCTGGTAGAAAAGCACACTGTCCTGACAGCAAATGTTTTGTTCAAATTACTGCTTCGGTGGATTTTGTTAGTTCAGCAGAGCTTTGATTCTGCAGAAATGTGCCCTTCACACTGTCAGGAGAGTAAATGTTCACAGAATACATATTAGGATGGAAATTCTGTTGGAATGGATTAGTTTACTAGTGCTACCATAACACAGTACAAAACTAGATATCTGGAAACAACAGCATTTTATTATTCTCTTAGAGTTCCTGGAGGCCTGAAGTGCAAGTTCCTTCTGGAGCACTGGTTCACAAGTTTTCCCAACACTATGACCCTTTAATACCACCATTCCTCATGTTGTGGTGACCCCAACCATGACATTATTTTTGTTGTTATTTATCATTGTAATTTTGCTACTGTTATGAATTATAATGTAAATATCTGTTTCTGATGGTCTTAGATGACCCCCGTGAAAGGGTTGTTCAGCTCCCAAAGGAATAATGACTCACAGGTTGAGAGCTACTGTTTTAGAGGTTCTGGGGAGAATCTAGACCATGCCTCTTTTCTGGCTTCTAGAGATGGCCGTCAATGCGTCATGAATGTTCTAGGCTTGCAGCTTGTTGCCTCTCGTGGTGCCCTTTGTCTGCACATGCCTCCTCTGTCCAAATCTTTTGTTTCCTTACTAGAAGTGAGGCCATGTTGAGAGGTTCTCAGGACATAGCGGAGGTTGGGGGCAGTTGTTGACCGAACTCTTTGACATACGATATGGTCACTTCCTATAACTCCTTCATAATTGAAAATGCATTTCATAAACTTACCTAGCAAACCCAATGCAGAGCAGCTTTATATACAGTAGAGTACTATGTTTGTAGTTGAGTGGTTGACTGAGAGCAACGGAATACTGCATTCCCAGTAGCAGGAAAGAATAGCCCTGGACAGAGAAATGGCTCAGTGGTTAAGAGCACCTACTGCTCTTGGTTTCCAGCACCCACCTGGCAGCTTACAACTGTCTATAATTCTAGGGGATCTGATGCCTTCTGCTGACCTCAGGCACGGCTGTATGCACATGGTGCACAGACATACATGCAAGCATCCCATATATACCAAATAAAAAATAAAGGAAGAAGGTTTTTAAGACAAGAGAGAACTATCCCATAGGGTGGCTAAAGCACCAATAGTATATGCTTATTGAGTATTGTTTTAATAAGATTTTAATTAATGATGTAGGAGGGTCATCTGTGTATGTGTTACTTTCATTGGTTAATAAAG